>MDKI01092396.1:0-57060 GCA_005239505.1 Nicotiana paniculata | reverse complement strand
GGGGGTCAATTTCCATGGTACTGTCTGGTTTAGACGAGCTAGGGTTATAGTTAGTGGATCTTTCCTTGGGCTCTAGGTTTTTCATGTGTGGACCGTTGGTTATTAGGGTTGTGACAACATTAATACTAATCTTAATTGGTTTGGGTTCTTGGTTATTGAATATGGGCATTAAATGTTTGGCAGTAAGGGTGACCACTGATGGGCTTGGGTCTATTACCATCGATTGTTTGTTATTTGGATGGTTGGGGTTTCCTAGGTCTTCTAGGTTTAGGCTATAGCCGTTATTTGATGAGGAAGGCTGGGTATTATCCACTTTGTTAGGAGGATTATGCAGGTTACTTGATTCCTCAGTGGTCTTGCGCCTAAAGTTTTGTTTTAGAGGTTGACCTATTTTAATATCCATTGGTCTACGGAGGTTGTCCATTGATGCCTTGTCATTGGGTTTTGTTTCCTGCCTAGGTTCCCTAATGATTCCCTATGGTTATCCCTTGTACGATTTTGTATTTTATTTGGTTTTTTCTGGTGTGTGACAATCGTCCATTGGTCAATCTCTTGGGTTAGGGACTCGATTTCCTTAGTTTTTCCATTGTTGTTGGTGGTTCTAGGTTCTGCTATAGGAGAAATCGCATTAGGACAGTTCCTTAGGGTATGGACAAGCCTACCGCATGATTCACACAGTAAGTTGAAGCCCTCGTAGGTTATTTTTTGGTAATGGTTTCCGATGATAATGTGAGTTTTAGGGTCTTTTCTATGGGTGTCAGGATGCATGCCCTTGCATATTTACCCCGTGTGGTTGATGATGTGCATGCATCGATCCGTAGAAGTTTTCCTAGTTTGTTTCCTATTTTTTGAAGGTTTCATAGTCGTAGAATTCCGTTGAAAGCTCTGGAAGCCTAGCCCAAACGGCTGAGTAGGTTAGGGATGCCTCCGAAGCTATGAATCTAGGTTCCCATTTCCGTACTGTGAGGAATTGGTTTCTAACGAACCAAGGGCCCCCGTGTAGTGCTTTGTCATAATTTTCTTGCTTGTCGAACTTAATGAGGTAGTAGTCATGGCTAAGGTCAATCAATGTTACGGTTTAGTAGGCCTCCAAATTGCATGTATTTTTTGTTGGAAGAATTGGTATGTTACTCTTCTGCCAAAATTTTTTATTATTAAGGAGTTTTCCCAGTTTTTGTAGATTCTTTTCTAGTCTTCCGATGTTATGGGAATAAAGTTGTACGAGTCGTGATGGTTTTCAAACTCGTCCGATAAATCGAAACCTGTGATAGATTTTTGGACCTCTATTTGGTTTTTGGTTTGGTTGGTTTGAAGGTTGGCTTGTAGTTTGTTTAGAAAGGATATTCTTTCCCCTTCTTGTTCGTTTTTTTGTTCTAGGGTTTTGGTTTGGTCTCCTGTTGTGGGCCTGTTTGTGTTTTGGTTAGGGGTGATTTTTTCTGGTTGGTTGTCTTCTTCTTCCTCAAGGTATTCCATCTCAGTGTCAGTCATGGCGTAGGGCAGGGATCCGGGGTCATCTTGTTGGGGGCGTGGGCTCTTTCGTGCTAGCATGGGTGTAGTAGTCTCTGCTTGTTGACCTGCTGGTAGTGAGGGCTGTTGAGTTAGCTGTCAATGGTTGGAAGGTATTGGTCTCTCTAAGTGTTTTAAAGAGAAGCAGGAGGTTTCTCTCACTAAGCTAACCCATGGTTTGTTAACACAAAACTATAAAACCAGCCTTTCCTTTCGAATAACATGTTATCAATGTTGTTCAAAGTTGATCTGAACATAAAGACTTAAATATACTACAGTCGAATTTGTATTCCAGATACTATTTTTAATTGATAACAGCTTATTGTGATCATAAATGACATTGAAAACAGAGACAGAAAGAATATAATTACAAGTAATTTCTACAAACTATTAATTAATCGGAAGTGTACGTAGCGCTTAATTTGGGTCCAATGTTCGTTAGATTCTCAGTAGAGATTTATAAAAAGGTAAAGGAACTTATAGTGCGAGAAATAAGTTTTTATAGTATTACATTGAAACAGATCTTAAATGAAGCGATATGGCAGTAAGAAGTCATATAACTCATCTTAACTTGCTTGGAATTAAGACGTAATAGTTGTTAAGAAGTGAAAACAATTAATTCCTTATATATTATCCAGTCCCTATATAGAATAGTCCTACAGCGTTTACTCAAATTTTAAGCCTTGAGGAACATTAATATTGGACAGTGACTGTAATAAAGTAGCATGCTCCGCAAACACACATAATTAACTCATGTCTTTAATTCATTTGGATCACTCTACCTTGTTAATTTGCTCTAATTTTCATGGTTTCTTCTCTGGCAGGTCGACATGATCAATGCGAGTTTCCAACACAGTCTGTCTCCTCTTTGACTCTTCATAACTTAGAATGTAACGGCTGGCGTAAAAATGGAAGTATATGAAGTTTAGTACTCCCAATCCAGCAATAAGAATGTAAAAACGTTCTAGCTTGTTTTGGTTAAGGTCATGACTTCCCAACCATGGCTTTCCGCCGTGTAGTCCACTTAACATCTCGACGATATTCACAATGAGAGTGTTGAGGTAGCTGGCAATGCTCAGGCTCAAGAAAAAAATTGCTCCAGCTACACTTCTCATTGTCTCTGGTACCTGGTTATTCAAGAATTCCATGACTGAGACCGCGGCAAATGCTTCTGTCAACCCTGATAGTATGAATTGAGGCAAAAAGAATGCAACACCTAGTGGAGAGATGAATGTGCCTTCTTTCAAGGCCAACTCTCGGCGCCTTGTTTCTACAAATGCAGCTACTGCTAAGCAAAGAATTGACATGAAAATGCCTATTTTGACTCTTATTTGGAGTGACAATCTGGCTTCCTTCTTAGAGATTTTCGATGCATTGGGAACGTATACACACTCGTATATGAAGATCCATATAGCCAGGGCAATCATGGATGCTAGTCCCATCCACCCCGGAGGAATATTAAAATTCCCAACTCTTGTGTCGGATTGAATTACTTGAAGAACCCCGAACGTATTCATCTGTTCCATAGTGATGAAACAGGTGATTCCAGCTACCCAAACAGGTAAAATTCCCACAACACATTTCAGCCTTTCGACCTGTTCAACATTGCAGAGTCTCCAGCTATCTTTAGCAACTCCATCAGCATTCAATTCACTGATCGGATCCACAATCACAGCAGCCTTGTCTAAGCACTTGAATCTATCTGTATGCCTAAGTACTGATATCTGGTTTTCTGCAGTTTCCTTAGGGACAGGTTCATAAAGGGAATTCCCTGATGGTACAACGCGAACATGTCTCTTTCTGCATGCTGCATTTATAACCTTTGCCATGTCGATAAAAACGCATCCTTGTGGCTTCAAACGGATGTAAGTGTTGCGACCAATCAAGAAAATCATAATGGAAAGAGCTAAACAGCAAGTTGGGATTAGGAAGCCAATAAACCAGCTGATATTTGTCTGGATATATATAACAACTGTGAGAGCAATGATAAGGGCAATGGTGAATGAAAAGTACCACCAATTGAAGAAACTTTTGAGCTGAGACCTTCCCTTCTCTGTATTAGTGTCGAATTGATCAGCCCCAAAGGCGATGTTACAAGCTCGGATACCTCCTGAACCTATAGCCATAAATCCAAGACCTGCAAAAAGGAATGCAAGCTGCCATTTGTGTGGATCGGAACAAGTTGCAAGGCCCTGACAATTAGGTGGCCTGAGTTCATCTACTCCAGCGGTTAGAGTCACCATTCCCATCCCCTGCCAAAAGAACAAGAATGGGAGCCTTCAACCAGTTGTTATTGATGCCAGAGCGGATCCAGGATTTAAACTTAATGGGTTTAACTTTGCACTGAATTCATTAAATTGTGGGTTCAATCTAATATTTGTTAACATTTTATTAGATTTTTATGTGTATATCTGTACTCGTGCCAAGTGTTCTAAATTCAGATATATCCGTAGCCAAAAAGCTAGGACCACATATCTTTGCTACTAGACTCACATACACATGGAGATTTTAGCCCTTATTCATATAGCAATTTAAAACTAAAATTTGCGCAGAAGGGAAAATATGAAAGAAAAAGAATCTACTCATAAGGTGCTGAATACTTTTAATGGTGTTAGAATATTTGGGTAAAAACCATGCGGGCATGGCTTAAAGCGGCCATATGTTCATATAGCAATATTTAAAACCAAAATTTGAGCAAAAAGAGAAGAAATTTTGTTTAATACCAGGAAAGAAGCAAGGGAACCAAAGAGGAGTGTGAGGAATCTGCCAAGGTGCGCATCAGCCAAGAAAGCACCGGCTAAAGGTGTAATGTTGGAGCAGCCAGACCATATACTGACCACGTTCACCAAAAATACTCCCCCCATATTGTATTTGGTCCGCAAATATGTGGTCATGTTGGATATCAAACTCACGGACGCCAGTTTCTCAAACGATTCATTCCCTTCAGAAACAATCACACACAAAGAGATCAACATGGTCTTTACATATTTATATTTTTTTGTTATGTACGTACAATTTGATGTTTTTATTGTCTTTACCAAGAATGAATGCGATGGCTGTCCATCCTCCCTTTTTTCTTGTGGAACGAGGAACGGTTGGAGCAATGTTTGATTCTTCAGGGGAAGAATATTGGCTTGCATTGATGATCTCTTCAGCCATTTCTCCTCTCTAGGCTAGTGGTTTCTTATTTGCAAATGGCAAATAGTCAAGATCTTGCTTCTAATTCCATGGTGTGGTGAATAACTTGAAAAAGTGTTTGTAGAGACAAAGGAGAAAAGGTAACCGATACTCTCAACATTCAATGAGAAGAAAGAGAGAGAGGGAGGAACAAATTAGACTGATGGTTTACATTCACCATCATCTGCCGAATTTTGTGGGAGAATGCACATTTATTCTTTAATTCATTTTTTCTTTTTTTCTTACCCAATCTGCCATTTGATTTCAACTCAACCTAGCTATGAGCCAACTCGTTCTAAATTCTAAGAATTTTTGTTTATGACAAGTTGATATAGCAGAGAATTGTTTTAGCTATATTGAATAATCCTGAACTTTTTATAAGTCGACTTCAACTAGTTTAGAATTGATATATGCAGTTAATTGTAATTGATTGCCACGTGCTTTACATTTTTTTTTAACAAAAGATCTAACATGTAGTTCAATAGCTGCAAGTCAAGTTTGGGTCTTCCTGGAAAAATTTAAAAATCAGTAGAACCAACGCATGTAATACGCAGGAAACAAGAACTAATGATCATGAAGTTGCATAGCTCACTTCTCTTCGGAATAAATTTAAGAAAATTGGAAACAAGGTACGTACTTACCACTGTAGATAAGCAAGACAAAGTGATATTTTTTATACTTCAATATCACACAAGAGAGAGTGATTTATTCCGAAGGATATGATTCTTCTATGTGTTCCTACACTATTATTGTGGAATAACAAATGCAGAAAGTAAAGAACACAAGTATTTTTACGTGAAAAACACCTGACTCAAAGGGTGAAAAATCATGACCTACTACACAGTAGGATTTTTGTCATTGCGTCACTAAATCACTGAGCCAAAAAAAGAACATTTACAAAACTCTTTGTAAACTTAAGGATTACCTCTAACCCTTTGTGGCACCAGCCTCAAACTGTTGCGACAATTTCTAGTAACTTGAATTCTACACTCAATGACTCAAAGTACCTCGTATAATCGCTTCTAGATAAAGCTGAAAGGTACAACTCAAAAGCCCTACTATAATGTAACTAGAATAAAAGACAAACACTTGGAACTGATTCTTTTATTTGGTTCATGTAGCTTCAAGTCGCACACTTGAATCACACATGAATTGCTTGCAAAATGTCTTGCTATTTTGCTCTCAACTCACGCTTAACTACAACGTTTGTACGTCCTTGTAAAATGAGAACATCCTGAAATATATGGAGTTAGTAGAATAGGAAATAACTAGAAGTCTAATGTTTTACTCTTCCTTGGTGGAAGAGTTCTAGTTATCTTTAACTTCTAACTCCTCCCTTATCTAGGATAGAGCTCTCTTCGAGTAAGGAGTCCTTCTCTTTATCACATATGCAACCTTTTCATTCAGGAGATATTAGATATAACCACTTAACCTTATCTCCTTCATGTGCATGTCTTGTGCTCGAATCTGCCCGTGTCTGTGTAAACTGTGTATGGACCTGGTTCATGTTTGAGTTCCTTTATCAATCATCAAAACAAACTTCACTTAGGCCAACAAATTCCCCCTTTTTGATGATGACAAACTCTGTACTTTTCATAAGCATAAGCCCTATTTCAACTCAACTCAACATCAAGACAATGTTAAAACACTTTCCATTTTAAAGTCACAAATCATCAAGGACCATGTTCATTAGGTTATAAACATCACAGTCCAAAGTAAAAAGCACAACCTATCTTCCCCCTTTTGGCATCGTTGAAAAGTTACATAATTATATTAGATAATCATATTTTAGTAGATATCACTCATGGCCACTGGGGATACTTCAAATGCAATCATGAAGTTGTCATGCCCCAAATATTCCTCAATTGGGTATCGTAATGGCACCTAGTCTTAGGGACTAGGCAAGCCTACATTTACTGAATAACAACAATAATAAAAGAAATCTAACAGTCTCGATATAGAAATCTTGACAGAATTTATAATTTTCCAAAACCGGTAATACAAGTCATTAGCACTACAGAATTTACTTCAACTTCTGAATACAACTGTTTAGAAATAATTAAGAACAATTGAATAAAAGTAGGAAGGTGCTTCCGAAGCATGCGAACGCAGCATCAGGTTTATCTTGAGTTTCCTCGGCAATGATCTGCACAACTACTAACAATCAATACCTGGATCTGCACAAAAATGTGCAGAAGTGTAGTATGAGCACACCATAGTGGTGCCCAGTAAGTATCAAGACTAACCTCGGTAGAGTAGTGACGAGGACTAGTCAAGACACCCGCTGGTAGAATAAAACAAACATGTATAAATATTGGAAAACGACGGAATATGACATTTGTATAAAGATTATACAATATAATTAACTACATAAAATGCAATGCAGGAGGAAATACAGTAATTAATCGACGGAATACCATAATAATATACAGAAGAATGGACGGGAACACAACCAAAACCGAAATCCACAATACAGTAAGAACAAGTAGTAACTCAGCACTGCAATAATCTCCACCTCAGACCTTAGACAACAACTCCAACAATTTAATCAAACCTTCGAATATAACCTTTCACCCACAAGTTTATATTAAAGACCTTAAATGCATTCGTTTCAAATAGGAAACTTCTTTTGAAAGGTACTTCCTCCGAATATGTATATATACTTTGTAGAAGGAAAGTCTTTAAATGTAATTTCGTCAAGATAAGCGTTTAAAAAAAATATACTTTCCCAATAAATGTCTTTCAAACTTAGTTTCCAATAGAACAAGTGCACGACATCACCCTTCGTGATTTTACTCTCATCCTCCCCATAGAAATTGACAGATATGACACGTAAATTAAGCAAATTAAGAGACATGGACAGAGCAACAACAATTGAGATAAAGGTCAAGTACAGGACAATAACAATAAATCACACCAAATATGTAAGTACAACAATAACAACTCAAAGTAAAGGCACAATGTATACACGGGGAAACAGATATCACATCATAATGCATGTCCCTTGTCCTCACCTGCACGGAAACACCCTTCATGCCATGAACTCATAATAATATGGCATGACATCACCCTTCGTGCTTTACACTCTTCCTCACATGATAATGAATATAAAAAATGGCACGGCATCACCCTTCGTGCTTTACACTTTTTTCTCACATGATAATGAATATAAACAATGGCACGACATCATCCTTCGTGCTTTACACTCTTTCCTTACATGATAATAAATATAAACAATGGCATGACATCACCCTTCGTGCTTTACACTCTTTCCTCGCATGATAATGAATATAAACAATGGCACGGCATCACACTTCGTGCTTTACACTCTTTCCTCGCATGATAATGAATATAAACAATGGCACGGCATCACACTTCGTGCTTTACACTCTTTCCTCACATGATAATGAATACAAACAATGGCACGACATCATCCTTCGTGCTTTACACTCTTTCTCACCCAAACAAATGAAATGATCGCATCCCGACAAGGAAAATCAACAACATAAACAACAACAGAAACCGTACTATCCCGTCAAGGATGTCAACAATGAAAACAATATCATCAACAACATGAAAAATAATAGAAACCATATTGTCCCGGCAAGGGAGTCGACAATGAAAACAATATCATCCTGGCAAAGGAAACAACTATAACTAATCTTACATAATTAATTAGCTTCACGAAATAAATCCCAACTTGAATCAATGCTCCGCAATAGAAATTTCCATGAAAATAGCATCAACATGTATAATCATCAAGTTAAGCCTAAGTAGTGCTTAATGAAAGATCATATCAATTACAATATACGACCCATGGGCATGCTTGACACCAACATATAAATACTCCAATTACAGGGAGAGATAATATAAATTTTAGCTAAGTAGGCAGTTTATGAAGAAAAATATAGCATATTGATAGAAGAGGTAAAATCGTCAGTTAAGTCAATTAAGATCAAATAAACAACCAAGGAATATAAAAGCAAGTAATTCTAATTTAAGCAGGAAAGGATGAAATTAGCAATCAAGAATGCAGTCATAGTAATTACAACTTCATGCACAGGAAGTATAAGGACCTAAGAATCCTAAAAGACCAACCTTCTACAAATAAGTCTGAGTACGCACTCGTCACCTCGCGTACACGGGCTACAATCAACATAGAAGACTCAAATCCTAAGGGGTAGTTCCCCAATACAAGGTTATGCAAGATACTTACCTCGACAACGACAATCCGGTACTCTAAAATGAACTTCTCGGGCGAAAAAACCTCTGGACGGCTCAAAATCAACTAAAATAAATTCAAAATACACATAAAACGTATAAGGAACTATTCAGAATAATAAAGTTTCAGTCTTTACAAAAATATAAAAATCGACCCAAAAGTCGACCCCTAGGCCTGCACCTCGGAACCCATCAAATTTTACAAAATCTGAATACCCATTCCAATACGAGTTCAACCATGCAAAATTTATCAAATTCTTATACCATTTGGTTCCTCAAATCACGATTTTTTCATTTTAGAAATTTTCTTCAAAAACCAACATTTTCCTCAACTCAAAACACAAATTAAATGATGAAAATAAAGATAAAATCATGGAATATATATGTAATTCTAGCCGAAGAACACTTACCCAATCGAATTTCGTGAAAACCCACCAAAAATTGCCAAGAAACGAGCTTTAGAAGTCACAATGTGATAAAAATAGCCTAACCCTCGATTTTGGAATATAATCTGTCTGCCCAGATTTTTAAGCATTGCTATCGCGAGAGTTTAAGTGCGATCGCGTAGAGGAAAATAATTACTAGCCTAAAATGTGCTATGCGATCGCATAGAAGGAAAATATTTACTGACCAAAAAATGTGCTATGCGATCGCGTGACGAATGATGCAATCGCATAGAAGGAAAATGTTTACTGACCAAGACTGTGCTATGCGATCGCGTGTGGAGTGATGCTATCGCATATAAGGAAAATGTTTGCTGACCAAAAATGTATTATGCGATCGCGAAGAGTAAAAATTGGGCGGGTCACAGAACACTATGCGATCGCGTCTATTCTTATGCGATCGCATAGAAGAAAAACCGGAAGACAGAATCAGCAGTGAAGAATAGAAGAAAATTGACCCGAAGCCCATCCGAAACATACCCGAGGCCCCCGAGACCCCATCTAATCACACAAACAAGTCATATAACCTAACATGGACTCGCTCGAGATCTTACATCACATAAAACAATGCCGAAACGCCGAATCAAACCAAAAATCAAACTTATAAATTTTCAAATCTTCAAATATCAAAACTTGTGCCGAAACCTATCAATTCAACCCGGAATGGCGCCAAAGTTTGCAGACAAGTCATAAATGACACAACAGACCTACATCCACTCTCGGAATTCCATTCCGAGCCCGATATCAAAATTTCACCTATAGACCGAAATCGCCGAAATTGTAACTTTCGCCGAATTACCTCAAATTACTCTATGGACCTCCAAAACCAATTCCGGACGCGCGCCTAAGTCTAAAGTCATCATACGAAGCTGTTGGCATCACCCAAAACTCATTCCGAGGCCGTTTACTCAAAAGTCAAACCTCCGGTCAACTTGTATCACTTAAGCTTCAAAAATTGAAATTTTCCTTCCAATTCGACTCCGGATTATCCGGTAACTGAATCCAACCATGCACGCAGGTCGATATACACAATGTTAATCTGTTCAAGACCTTAAGCCATCGAATGGAGTTTAAATTCCCAAAATGACTGGTCGGCTCGTTATATTCTCCCCTCTTAAAACAAACGTTTGTCCTCGAACGTGCCAAGATTCACCTCGAACTCATCCAATCACTGAATGCGCACTTCCAACACACACCCGCGGGTGATCCCACGTCACCCTAACCTGCAAAAGCCTGATGATGCCATCACAACTGCAGATTAGCCTTCCTATCAACATCAATAAGCCTCATACCTCAATTTCTCACCTTCTACTCATTTCCAATAGACCCGATTCTAAATCCATATTCTACATCAGCCTCAACCAGATGCATCAACTCATGAATACACCCACAAGGTATGACCACACAATATAGCACATCACACATATCCCCATAATAACACTTTGGATCACAATAGCTGTGTGAAATCAATCCAGCACTAGCGATTAGCCTCATATCTGAAAGAACTTTGTTTCCAAGCCCCATAATACTGATAATGATACAATAAACACGAAGACTTCATTATTAGACATCCGAATCACCAGGACACAACTAACACCACTGGGCACACATCCCGCAAGCTGGATCAGGGAACACATAACGAAAATGACTTAATATGAAAAGAAAAACATATAAGGAAACTATCAAACAAGCCCGACATGCACAATCCCTCCATCAATACTAACCTACATAACAAAAGAACAAGGAAGGAGTTAACGCAAATGAACAATCATAAGGATCCCATCCTGATATAACTTCCACCGGTGTACTCAGCGCGGTTCACCCATATCGAACCACAAAATATCACGAGGGTCTCGCCCTCAACTCGAAATCACATACCAAATACATATCATACCAATTGGAATCTCCCACTGACTTGTCTCGGCTAATAAAATCATAACTCTCACTTAACTCACATGTCGATGGAGTATCAATTCACAGCCCGTAACCAAAATACTTAGGAAAAATCACATAAAGCTTACCATGATGAACAACAGGGACTCACTTCTAGTCTCACCACTATCAATGATGAATAAAACAACGATAGACACGGGCTACTACTCATAGAATCTCCCAACAGAAGCAAACACAAAAATAGAGTGCAAAACATGAAACTCACTCATAAATAAAGCAACAAATAAAGGAAACTCATCCCGACCAACAGAACTATAGTGAAATACAAATAGTGCCCCTCTGCAACAAATCAAAACATACCTGCATGGCAATATCTAGCACAACAGCCTCCATCCTACTATAGGAAACACATCAATGGGATGGGCCTCCCCCTCTGGGGCGCCCTCTACTAACCTGAATACCCTGTTGTGGCACACCTGACTGAATCCTGGAACAATATCTCACCCTGTGGCTGACATCTCCACACTCAAAACAACCTCTCTGCTGACGTGACTGTGGGAACTGTACAATACGAGTACTGTGAGACCCATGAGTACTTGAACCCCATGCGAAGATGGTGATGCAAACTGAACTGGCTGACCCAGCAAAACTTCTACCGTGTCGTACCTTGCCTCCATAATAAGGACCAGTAGATTTATATGGTCAACGAGGCCTCCTCGCCTCCCTGAACTCTCTCTCCTGATCTCCTTTATCCTCCCGCTCACGGTCCCACATGCCCTCTAACCGGTGAGCGATCCCTACCACCTGCTGTAACGAGACATCTGACTCCAACTCTCAAGTCATGCCAAATCGAATATGTAACGACACGGCCGGTCGTTCCGTGATATTTACCCCATTTCCCCTATTTCTGCATTTTTTATGTATCACTATCTTATTTTTGATGTGTTGGGTCAGTTGGTTTCGGTCCGGATTGGTTTTAATGAGAGTTTCGGCATTTAGCCTTTTAAAGTAGCATAATAGTTGAGAAAGTCAACTGAGAGTTGACTTATTGGTAAACGACCTCAAAATGTAAATTTTATGGCTCAAATAGCTTTTTTAGGTGATTTGGGACTTAGGAGAGTGTTCGAAATATTTTTGTGATGTCCGGTGCAGAATTAGGCTTGAATCGGCGAAGTTAGTTTTTGGCGGTTTCCGGTCGGCAATGGAAATTAGGCTATCGAGGTCGGAATGGAATTCTGGAAGTTGGAACAGGTCCGTAATGTCATTTTGGATATGTGTGCAATTTCAGTTTAATCAGAGGTGTTTTGGTTGGTTTCGGCGTAGTTGGCGAATTTTTGAAGTTTCAAAGTTCTTAGGCTTGAATTTGATGTGAATTTGGTGTTTTAGTGTTTTTTTTGTGTTCCGAAGGCTCGATTAAGTTTGAATGATGTTATGGGATAGGTTGGCATGTTTGGTTAGGGCCCCGAGGGGCTCGGGATTGATTCGGATGGTTAACGGGAAGTTAGAGTGGATTTTGGAAACTTTCTGCTGTGCTGCTTCTGGTGTTTCCGCACTTGCGAAAGTGGAGTCGCACGTGCGATCATGCAGGTGTAGAAGGATCAGTCGCAGGCGCGAGAATTGGCTGGTCAAGGAGCGGTTCACAGGTGCGAGGGGATTTTCGCACCTGCGATGTCGCTGGTGAGGAAAATGCATCGCACTTGCGATGCCGAATGTGCGGAGAAATGGTCGCAGGTGCGATTTTGGCCGTTAAGTTAGTTTTCACAGGTGCGCGCTTGGGACCGCAAGTGCGGGTCCACAGGTGCGGCCAATATTCCGCAGGTGCGGAAATGACTGGGCAAAATAGTATAAAAGGACTCCCTCCGCGAAATTTATTTAATTTTCATCAAATTGCATGCGGGGGAGTCCGTTGAAGAGGGTTTTGAGAGCAGATTTCCAGATTCTTCAACTAAGGTGAGTTCTTTGATTTGTTAATCCCGTTCCTATGCTATTTTTATTGAGATTAGGCTTGAAAATTTAAGGTTTTGGGTAAGAAAAGTTGGAAAAATGGGAGGAAAGGAATTGGGATTTCTTTTGAGATTTTGGAATGGCAATTGTGGTCCGAATTAAGTGTTCTTAGTATATACAGAATCGTGGGTGGATGAGGGTTCTAATGATGTAAAATTTTTTGGATTTCGAGACATGGGCCAGGGGCTCGGGTTTGGCTGAATTTCGAGATATTGTTTAAATTTGATGATTTTTGATTGGGTTGTGCTCAATGAGTATATTTTGATGATGTTATCTGGTTTTTTGCTAGATTTGGAGCAATCAGGAGCCAATTTGAGGGGAAAAGGCATAGCGGACTAGTTTCGCGGCCCGGTAGAGGTAAGTAATGGTCTTAAATTTTGTCCTGAGGGTATGGAACCCCGGACTACATACTTTCTCAACTGAATTTGGAATGGCGCACATGTCGGATGACGAATATGTGGCACCTATTGGTTCTTGGATTGGACGGTCCTCTTTGCGGCAACTAATAAGTTGCGTATTTACTCAAAAACTTTTGTTAAATTATGTTTCAGAGATTTGTGAAATATTTGGGCAATAAGCGTGTTTGGGGCCTCGTGCCGATTTGTTTAGACCCTTTGAGGGTGTTTTACTGCTGTTTTCCTCACTACCTGTTGATGGTTTTACTCAGCATCATTATGCACACTGTTTTATTTGAAACTCAACTTGATTTACACTACATGAGCATTAAACTGATGTTTTCGGGTCAAGTACCCCGTTCTATTACTTCGCCCGAGGGGATTTTCGAGTGGTTTCACCTAGTGTGGCCGAGGGCCAAGAGTGATGGGCAGGTGCTGAGTGATATTAGCGCTTGGGCTGAAGGAGCCCCTACAGAGTCTGTACACACCCCTAGTGAGCGCACCGAGTGCGAGTGATTGAGTGATTGGGAGGCTTGAGTGACCGTGAGGTGCTGAGTGATTGTGAGGTACTGAGGGATTGTGAGGAAATGCCCGAGGGGCTGTTTATGAAATATGTTTTCGCCCGAGGGGCTACATATGATTTCACTACATTCATTGCATACCAAATCCTTGTTTTAAATTTACTAAAAATGTGCATTGTTTTAAAGACTTTTATGAAGTTGATTTCGAAGGCATGATGATTTTGTATATTTATGTATACTATTGGAAAGTAAGGCTGTGTATATTCTGACTTATTGCGACATTGATTTTTATGTGATTCCATGCCACTTAGACTTGATTTATCTCCATTACTACTGAGTTGGCGTGCTCACATTACTCCCTGCACCTCTATGTGCAGATTCAGGAGCAGAGATCGAGCGTTAGCTTATATATATACCGCAGCGGAGCCGGATCGTGGGGACATAGAGGTAGCTACTCAGCGTTCGCAGCATCTCTGCTTTCCCTTCCTATTGTATTTAGTTTTGATTCGGAGTTTTGTATCTTAATACTTTATTTTGACTTATTCCATTAGATGCTCATGACATATTGGCTCCGGGTTTTGGGGATGACAGTATTGTATATAAAATTTGGTTTACTGTGTTATGTAAATCTCCGTATATTGTTATGAAATGCTTGAAACTTAAATGGGATTTTCAAAAGAAAGATGTGAACACGTGGTAGTCGGCTAGCCTAGTTCCACGATAGGCGCCATCACGGCTGGTTAGGATTTGGGGTCGTGACAGCTTGGTATTAGAGCTCTAGGTTTCATAGGCCTAAACGGTCATGAGCAGGTTTAGTAGAGTCTTGCGGATCGGTACGGAGACGTATGTGTTTATCTTCGAGAGGCTGCCGAACTTTTAGGAAACATTCTATCTTCCTTGAACTCTTTCGTGCTGATATATTGATTCTTGAAATCTGAACTTACGTTGTTTCATTCTCCCACAGATGGTGAGGACACCCCATACCGATCAGGGTGACCAGTCATCGGCTAGACCAACGAGAGGTCGAGGCCGCGGTCGAGGCCGTGATAGAGGTAGGGGCCAGCCCGCGCAGCAGTCGGACCAGTACCTCGGGATCCCTCTGCTGATCATGATCAGGTTCCCGCTGATGGTATCCTAGTGGGACAGGCTCAGGCACCAGCAGTTCCTATGGTTATTCCGGGTCTTCAGGAGGCCCTGTCTTAGATATTGTCAGTATGTATCGGTTTGGCCCAGGCAGTTGCCATATCTTCTTCTTCCATCATAACTCAGGCCAGGGGAGGCAATCAAACTCCAGCTGCCCGGGCACTTGAGCAGGCTGCACAGGGTATTCAGGCACCAGGAGCAGCCCCAGCTCAGCCAACTGCTCCGGTTCAGGATTATGTGGTCCCAGCTATGCCTGAGGACGAGCAGCGCAGGTTGGAGAGATTTAGCAGACTTCAGCCTCTTACTTTCAGTGGTATAGAGGGCGAGGATGCCCAGGGATTTCTAGATAGGTGCCAGAGGATACTGCGCACCGCGGGTACTCTGGAGACCAGTGGGGTCTCATTTGTCACCTTCCAGTTTGCGGGCGCTCCCTTTACTTGGTGGGAGTCTTTCGAGAGGCGTAAACCGGTTGGTTCAGCACCTCTTACCTGGCAGCAGTTCTCCGAGATCTTTTTGGAGAAGTATGTTCCTCAGTCCCACAGAGAGGAGCAGCGTAGGCAGTTTGAGCAGCTACGCCAGGGAGAGTTATCCATCACTCAGTACGAGATGAGATTTTTCGAGTTGGCTAGGCATGCTTATGAGATTATCCCTACTGATAGGGAGAGGGTGAGGAGGTTCGTTGATGGTCTTTCTTATCAGCTTCAGTTGTTCATGACTCAAGAGAGGGTATCGGATGCTTCATTCGAGCAGGTTGTGGCATAGCTCGAGATATTGAGTCTATTTGCCGCCAGGAGCGGGAGGAGAGGGAGGCCAAGAGGCCTCGTGGTTCGGGCAGTTCTAGTGGTGCTACCTTCAGGGGACAGTTCAGCAGGGTAGGGGCCGTTCATTCAGGCTACCTCAGTCAGGCCGCCCAATTTATAGTGGTGCATCATCGGGGCAGGGTCCCCGTGGTTTTCAGTCAGGTCGTACTTATTTTGGTGCCCTCCCAGATCAGAGTGCAGCTCGAGCACCTCCAGTTCAGGGTTCATCTATACAGGAGTCTTCCAGTGGTCGTGCAGGTGTTAGGGGTTTCTATCCGTCCCTGCCTCCAGCTCCGGGTAGTTGTTTTGAGTGTGGAGAGTTCGGGTACGGATGGAGGCAGTGTCCTCGCCATTCTGGTGGATCTTCTCAGCAGAGGGGCCAGCCCTCGACTTCAGCTCCAGTCACTTCACCGCCCGCCCAGTCAGCCAGAGGCCGCCCTAGAGGGGGAGGCCCAGTAGGGGGAGGTCAGGCTCGTATGTATGCATTTCCAGCCAGGCCGGATTTTATGGCCACATATGCCGTGATTGTAGGTATTGTTTCAGTCTGTTGCCGTGATGCCTTGGCTTTATTTGACCCTGGTTCCACATATTCCTATGTTTCTTCATATTTTGCCGGTTTTTTAGACATGCCCCGTGGGTCTCTAGTCACCTCTGTTCATGTGTCGACTCCGGGGTGGGCAATACTGTTGTTGTGGACCATGTGTATCGGTCGTGCACTATATCTATTGGGGGTTTGGAGACCCGAGTGTACCTACTGTTACTCAGCATGGTCGATTTTGACGTGATATTAGGCATGGATTGGTTATCTCCATTCCATGTTCTTGATTGTCACGCTAAGACCGTGACCTTAGCTATGTCGGGGTGTCCGAGGGTTGAGTGGAGAGGTTCTTCTGAGTATATGCCTAGCAGGGTGATTTCTTACCTGAAGGCTCAGCGCATGGTGGAGAAGGGGTGCTTATCTTATTTGGATTTTCTGAGGGATGTCGGGGGTGCGACTCCCGCTTCAGTCCGTGGTCCGTGATTTTACGGATGTGTTTCCTGCAGACCTACCAGGCATGCCACCTGACAGGGATATTGATTTTGGTATTGACCTGGTGCCAGGCACTCAGCTTATTTCTATTCCACCATATCGTATGGCACCAACGGAGATAAATGAATTGAAGGAGCAGCTTCAGGAGCTCCTGGATAAGGGGTTTATTCGGCCTAGTGTGTCACCTTGGGGTGCACCGATGTTGTTCGTTAAGAAGAAGGATGGGTCCATGCGTATGTGTATTGACT
This sequence comes from Nicotiana paniculata, assembly GCA_005239505.1. Taxonomy (NCBI): domain Eukaryota; kingdom Viridiplantae; phylum Streptophyta; class Magnoliopsida; order Solanales; family Solanaceae; genus Nicotiana; species Nicotiana paniculata. Next base: position 39,679 of record MDKI01092396.1, on the reverse strand, counting down.
ATCGGCAGTTGAATAGGGTTACGGTGAAGAACCGATATCCCTTGCCCTGTATTGATGATTTGTTCGACCAGCTTCAGGGAGCCAGAGTGTTTTCCAAGATTGATCTGAGATCTGGGTACCATCAGTTGAGGATTCGGGATTCTGATATTCCGAATATTGCTTTCAGGACCAGGTATGGTCATTATGAGTTCTTGGTTATGTCATTTGGGCTGACCAACACCCCAGCTGCGTTCATGCAATTGATGAACAACGTATTTCAGCCTTATCTTGATTCTTTCGTCATTGTGTTCATTGATGACATCCTGGTTTATTCTCGTAGCCAGGAAGAGCATGCTCAGTATTTAAGAGTTGTGTTGCAGAGACTGATGGAGGAGAAGCTTTATGCAAAATTCTCCAAGTGTGAGTTTTGGCTGGGATCGGTTGCTTTCTTGGGGCACTTGGTGTCTAGTGAGGGGATTCAGGTTGATTCGAAGAAGATAGAGTCGGTGCAGAGTTGGCCCAGACCGTCCTCAGCTACAGAGATTAGGAGTTTCCTTGGTTTGGCGGGATATTACCATCGCTTTGTGGAGGGATTCTCTTCGATTGCTTCGCCTTTGACTAGATTGACCCAGAAGGGTGCTCTATTCAGATGGTCTGATGAGTGTGAGGATAGCTTTCAGAAGCTCAAGTCAGCACTGACTACAGCTCCAGGATTAGTTTTGCCTGCTGGTTTGGGTTATTACACAGTTTATTGTGATGCTTCTAGAGTTGGCTTGGGAGCGATATTGATTCAGGATGGTAGGGTGATTTCCTACTCGTCTAGACAGTTGAAGGTGCACGAGAAGAACTATCCAGTGCAAGATCTCGAGTTAGCTGCCATTGTCCATGCCTTGAAGATTTGGCGGCATTATTTGTATGGAGTGCAGTGTGAGATTTTCACTGATCACCGCAGTTTGCAGTATCTGTGAAGGCAGAAGGACTTGAATTTGCGTCAGAGGAGATGGTTGGAGCTCCTCAAGGATTATGATCTCACTATCTTATATCATCCGGGGAAGGCCAATGTAGTGGCCGATGCCTTGTGTCGCAGAACAGAGAGTTTGGGGAGTTTAGCTTACCTTCCAGTAGCAGAGCAGCCATTAGCTCTTGATGTTCAGGCCTTAGCAGGTCATTTGGTGAGATTGGATTTATCAGAGCCTCCAAGGGTGTTGTCTTGTGTAGCCTCCAGGTCTTCTCTCTATGATCAGATTAGAGCACGCCAGTATGATGATCCACATTTGTTTGTTCTTTAGGACAGGGTACGTCGCGGTGATGCCAGGGATGTGGTTTTTGGTGATGATGGGGTCATGAGGATGCGGGGCAGGATTTGCGTGCCTAATGTAGATGGACTTCGAGATTTGATTCTAGCAGAGGCTCATAATTCGCGGTATTCCATCCATCCATGTGCCGCGAAGATGTATCAGGATTTGAGGCAGCATTATTGGTGGAGGAGAATGAAAAAGGATGTTGTGGAGTTTGTGGCTCGGTGTCTCAACTATCAGCAGGTTAAGTACGAGAACCAGAGACCTGGTGGGTTGCTTCAGAGGTTTGATATTCCGGAGTGGAAGTGGGAGCGGATCACCATGGACTTCGTAGTTGGACTTTCACGGACTTCGAGGAGGTTTGATGCTATATGGGTTATTGTGGATCGGGTAATACGTACTCATCGGAGAGGTTAGCTGAGATTTATATCAGGGAGATTGTCCGTTTGCATGGGGTTCCAGTTTCTATCATTCCCGACAGAGGCACTCAGTTCACATCTCAGTTTTGGAGAGCCGTGCAGAGAGAGTTGGGTACTCAGGTTGAGTTGAGCACAACGTTTCATCCTCAAAACGATGGGCATTTAGAGCGTACCATTCAGATTTTGGAGGATATGTTACGTGCTTGTGTGATTGACTTTGGTGGTTCATGGGATCAGTTTTTGCCACTAGCAGAGTTTGCATATAATAACAGCTATCGGTCAAGTATTCAGATGGCCCCGTATGAGGCTTTGTATGGTAGGAGGTGTAGATCTCCGGTTGGTTGGTTTGAGCCGGGCGAGGCTAGGCTATTGGGCACAGACTTGGTTCAGGATGCGTTGAGTAAGGAAAAGTTGACTCAGGAGTGGCTTCGCATGGCGCAGTCTAGGAAGAAGAGTTATGCGAACCGGAAGGTCCGAGATGTGACATTCATGGTTGGGGATAAGGTGTTGCTGAAGGTGTCACCCATGAAGGGTGTTATGAGATTCAGAAGAGAGGGAAGCTGAGTCCCAGGTTCATTGGTCCATTTGAGGTACTTTAGAGGATTGGGGAGGTGGCTTATAGGCTTGCTATGCCTCCCAGTTTATCGAGTATTCATCCAGTATTCCATGTTTTGATGCTCTGGAAGTATGTTGGTGACTCTTCCCATGTTTTGGACTTCAGCACGGTTCAGCTCGAGGGTGATATGTCATATAAGGTAGAGCCAGTGGCTATTTTGGGTGCAGGTCAGGAAGCTGAGGTCCAAGGATATAGTTTCAGTGAAGGTTTAGTGGAGAGGGCAACCGGTGGAGGATGCCACCTGGGAGACCGAACGGGAGATGCAGGGCAGATATCCTCACTTGTTCGAGGCTCCATGTATGTTTCTAGACCCGTTCGAGGATGAACGTTTGTTTAAAAGGGGGAGGATGTAACGACCCGGCCGGTCGGTTCCGTGAGATTTACCCAATTTCCCCTATTTCTGCATTTGTTATGTATCACTATCTTATTTTTGATGTGTTGGGTCATTTGGTTTGGGTCCGGATTGGTTTTAATGAGAGTTTAGGCATTTAGCCTTTTAAAGTAGCCTAATAGTTGAGAAAGCCAACTAAGAGTTGACTTATTGGTAAACGACCTCGAAATGCGGATTTTATGGCTCGAATAGCTTCGTTAGGTGATTTGGGATTTACTAAATTGTTTGGAATATTTTTGTGATGTCAGGTGTAGAATTAGGCTTGAATCTGCGAAGTTAGTTTTTGGCGGTTTCCGGTCGGCAGTGCAAATTAGGCTATCGAGGTCGGAATGGAATTTCGAAAGTTGGAACAGGTCCGTAATGTCATTTTGGATATGTATGCAAAATTTCAGTTTAATCGGAGGTGTTTTGGTTGGTTTTGGCGTAGTTGGCGAATTTTTGAAGTTTCAAAGTTCTTAGGCTTGAATTTGATGTGAATTTGGTGTTTTAGTGTTGTTTTTGGTGTTCCGAAGGCTTGACTAAGTTTGAATGATGTTATGGGATAGGTTGTCATGTTTGGTTGGGGCCCCGAGGGGCTCGAGATTGATTCGGATGGTTAACGGTTAGTTGAAATGGGTTTTGGAAACTTTCTGCTGTGATGTTGCAGGTGTTTTCGCACCTGCGAAAGTGGAGTCGCAGGTGCAATCACGCAGGTGCGGAAAGAGCAGTCGCATGTGCGAGAATTGGCTGGGCAAGGAGAGGTTCGCAGGTGCGAGGGGATTGTCGCACTTGCGATGTCGCTGGTGCAAAAAATGCATCGCACTTGCGATGCCGCATGTGCGGAGAAATGGTCGCAGGTGCGATTTTGGCCGTTAAGTTAGTTTTCGCAGGTGCGCACCTGGGACCGCAAGTACGGGTCCGCAGGTGCGGCCAATATTCCGCAGGTGCGGAAATGACTGGGCAGAATAGTATAAAAGGACCCCCTCCGCGAAATTTATTTAATTTTCATCAAATTGCATGCGGGGGAGTCCATTGAAGAGGGTTTTGAGAGGAGATTTCCAGATTCTTCAACTAAGGTGAGTTCTTTGATTTGTTAATCCCGTTCCTATGCTATTTTTATTGAGATTAGGCTTGAAAATTTAAGGTTTTGGGTAAGAAAAGTTGGAAAAATGGGAGGAAAGGAATTGGGATTTCTTTTGAGATTTTGGAATGGCAATTGTGGTCCGAATTAAGTGTTCTTGGTATGTACAGAATCGTGGGTGAACGAGGGTTCTAATGATGTAAAAATTTTCGGATTCCGAGATGTGGGCGCGGGGCTCGGGTTTGGCAGAATTTCGAGATTTTGTTTAAATTTGATGATTTTCGACTGGGTTGTGCTCCATGAGTATATCTTGATGATGTTATTTGGTTTTTCGCTAGATTCGGAGCAATCGGGAGCTAATTTAAGGGGCAAAGTCATAGTGGACTAGTGTCGTGACCCGGTAGAGGTAAGTAATGGTCTTAAATTTTGTCCTGAGGGTATGGAACCCCTAACTACATACTTTCTCAACTGAATTTGGAATGGCGCACATGTCGGATGACGAATATGTGGCGCGTACTGATTTTTGGATTGGACTAGGTCCTCTCCGCGGCAACTAATAAGTTGCGTATTTACTCAAAAACTTGTGTTAAATTATGTTTCAGAGATTTGTGAAATATTATGGCTTTAAGCCGTGTTTGGGGCCTTGTGCCGATCTGTTTAGACCCTTTGAGGGTGTTTTACTGCTGTTTTACTCACTACCTGTTGATGGTTTTACTCAACATCATCATGCACACTGTTTTATTTGAAACTCAGCCTGATTTACACTACATGAGCATTAAACTGATATTTTCGGGTCGAGTACCCTATTCTATTACTTCGCCCGAGGGGCTATTCGAGTGGTTCCACCGAGTGTGGCCGAGGGCCAAGAGTGATGGTGAGGTGCTGAGTGATATTAGCGCTTGGGCTGAAGGATCCCCTCCGGAGTCTGTACACACCCCTAGTGAGCGCACCGAGTGCGAGTGATTGAGTGATTGGGAGACTTGAGTGACTATGAGGTGCTGAGTGATTGTGAGGTGCTGAGGGATTGTGAGGAAATCCCCGAGGGGCTGTTTATGAAACATGTTTTCGCCCGAGGGGCTACTTATGATTTCACTACATTCATTGCATACCAAATCCTTGTTTTAAAGTTACTAAAAATGTGCATTGTTTTAAGGAGTTTTATGAAGTTGATTTCGAAGGCATGATGATTTTGTATATTTATGTATACTATTGGAAAGTAAGGCTGTGTATATTGTGACTTATTTAGACATTGATTTTTATGTGATTCCATGCCACTTAGACTTGATTTATCTCCATTAATACTGAGTTGGCGTATTCACATTACTCCCTGCACCTCTGTGTGCAGATTGAGGAGTAGATATCAAGCGTTAGCTTATATATATACCGCAGGGGAGCCGGATCATGGGGACATAGAGGTAGCTGCTCAGCATTCGCAGCATCTCTGCTTTCCCTTCCTATTGTATTTAGTTTTGATTCGGAGTTTTGTATCTTAATACTTTATTTTGAGTTATTCCATTAGATGCTTATGACATGTTGGCTCCGGGTTTTGGGGATGGTAGTATTGTATATAAAATATTGGTTTACTATGTTAAGTAAATCTCCGTATATTGTTATGAAATGCTTGAAACTTAAATGGGCTTTTCAAAAGAAAAATGTGAACACGCGGTAGTCGGCTAGCCTAGTTCCACGATAGGCGCCATCACGACTTGTTAGGATTTTGGGTCATGACAGAATATCATGCCTGAGCCCCTCAATGAATCTAGGGACTCGCCCCTTAACTGAACAAGCAAGGGAGGTGCATATATGCCCAACTTATATGCCCACCACAACTGGAAAACTTCTCCTCTGAGCAGAGACGTGACAAAAGAAACCCGCTCGTCTCCACAACCCCCGCAACACGAAGAATGCAGTGACACTCCTCCAGAAAACCCTGGCATCATCTGTCTCCAATCCTTTGAAAGTAGGAGGGTGGTATTCCTTTTACCTCTCAAGCCTAAGTTGTTCTCCCTCCAATGCTGCTGCCCTAACCACAGGCTGAACTGAAACCACATACTATGCTTCCATGATAACTGGAACATGATCAACATGATCTCGCTGCTATGGATTGTAGGCGGCAGAAATCTGAACTCCTCTCTTGATCTGTGAAGGAGCTGGTGCACCCGAAATCAATCCCGCCTGAGTCAATGTACCAGTTATGCTCAAAACTGCGCCCAGGTCTCCTGAAGTCCGGGCGTAACAACTGGCGCCTCTGGTACCTCCCACTGGAACTACTGGCGGCTCTTCACCGGCTGCTTTGGTAGGCGCTCTAGTTGTGGCACGTGCTTCTTGTCGACCTGTGCCTCTGCCCCTAACAACCTCTGCTCCGGGGGTAATATTATCAGGAACTGCATCTCGTGTCCTCACCATTAGTGAAAGAATGCGTCAAACTTCAAGATCAATGAACTTGCACGATAGGAATGAAGGAAGTGAAATTGTCCTAATAGTCCCGTAGCCTCTTGAAGATAAGTACAGACGTCTCCGTACCGATCCGCAAGACTCTACCAAACTCTCTTATGACTCGTAGCACCTATGAACCTAGAGCTCTGATACCAACTTGTCACGCCCCAAATGTCCCTCCATTGGGTATCTTGATGGCACTTAGTCTTAGGGACTAGGTAATCCTCACATTTACTAAATAACAGCAATAATAAAGGAAATCTAACAGTCTCGATATAGAAATCTTGACAGAATTTACAATTTCCCAAAACCGAAAATACAAGTCATAAGTTCTACAGAATTTACTTTAGCTTCTGAATACAACTGTTTAGAAATAATTAAGAACAATTGAATAAAAGTAGGAAAGTGACTCCAAAGCTTGCAAACGCAGCAGCAGGTATACCTTGAGTCTCCTCGGCAATGATCCGCACAACTACTAACAATTAATACCTGGATCTGCACAAAATGCGCAGAAGTGTAGTATGAGCACACCACAGCGGTGTCCAGTAAATATCAAGACTAACCTCAGTGGATTAGTGACGAGGACTAGTCAAGAAAACCGCTGGTCTAATAAAACAAATAGGTATAAATATGGAAAAACGATGGAATATGACATCTGTATAAAGATTACACAATATAATTAACTACCTAACAATGCAATGCGGGGGGAAATACAGTAATTAATTGACAGAATACCATAATAATACATAGAAGAATGGACGGGAACACATCCAAAACCGAAATCCACAATACAGTAAGAACAAGTAGTAACTCACCACTGCAATAATCTCCACCTAAGACCTTAGCCAAGAACTCCAACAATTTAATCAAACCTTCGAATATAACCTTTCGCCCACAAGTTTATATTAAAGACCTTAAATGCATTCGTTTCAAAATAGGAAACTTCTTTTGAAAGGTACTTTCTCCGAATATGTATATATACTTTGCAGAAGAAAAGTCTTTAAATGTAATTTCGTCAAGCTAAGCGTTTTTAAAAAATATACTTTCCCAATAAAGGTCTTTCGAACTTAGCTTCCAATAGAACAAGTGCACGACATCACCCTTCGTGCTTTTACTCTCGTCCTCCCTATAGAAATCGACAGATATGGCACGTAAATTAAGCAAATTAAGAGACATGGACATGGAAACAACAATTGAGATAAATGTCAAGTATAGGACAATAACAATAAATCACACCAAATATGTAAGTACAACAATAACAACTCAAAGTAAAGGCACAACATATACACGGGGAAACAGATATCACATCATAATGCATGTCCCTCGTCCTCACCTGCATGGAAACACCCTTCGTGCTATGAACTCACAATAATATGGCACGGCATCACCCTTCGTGATTTCCACTCTTTCTCCCATGATAATGAATATAAACAATGGCACGACATCACCCGTCGTGCTTTACACTCTTTCCTCACATGATAATGAATATAAACAATGGCACGTCATCACCCTTCGTGCTTTACACTCTTTCCTCACATGATAATGAATATAAACAACGGCACATCATCACCTTCGTGCTTTACACTCTTTCCTTACATGATAATGAATATAAACAATGGCACGACATCACCCTTCGTTCTTTACACTCTTTTCTCACATGATAATGAATATAAACAATGGCACGACATCACCCTTCGTGGTTTACACTCTTTCTCACCAAAACAAATGAAATGATAGCATTCCGACAAGGGAAATCAACATCATAAACAACAACAGAAACCATACTATCTCGGCAAGGGAGTCAACAATGAAAACAATATCATCAACATCATGAACAATAATAGAAACCATATTGTCCCGGCAAGGGAGTCGACAATGAAAACAATATTATCCCGGCAAAGGAAACAACTATAACTAATCTTACATAATTAATTAGATTCACGAAATAAATCCCAACTTGAATCAATCCTCCGCAATAGAAATTGCCAAGAAAATACCATCAACATGTATAATTTTCAAGTTAAGCCTAAGTAGTGCTTAATGAAAGATCATATAAATCACAATATACGACCTACGGGCATGCTTGACACCAACATATAAATACTCCAATTACTACTAAACAATTACAGGGCAAGATACTATAAATTTTAGCTAAGTAGGCAGTTTATGAAGAAAAATATAGCATAATGATAGAAGAGGTAAAATCGTCAGCTAAGTCAATTAAGATCAAATAAATAACCAAGGAATCTAAAAGTAAGTAATTCTAATTTAAGCAGGAAAGAATGAAATTAGCAATCAAGAACGCAGTCATAGTAATTACAACTTCATGCACATGAAGTATAAGGACCTAAGAATCCTAAAAGAACAACCTTCTACAAATAAGTCCGAGTACGCACTCGTCACTTCACATACACGGGCTACAATCAACATAGAAGACTCAAATCCTAAGGGGTAATTCCCCCACACAAGGTTAGGCAAGATACTTACCTCGACGGCGACAACCCGATACTCTAAAATGAACTTCTCGGGCGAAAATACCTCCGGACGGCTAAAAATCAACTAAAACAACTTCAAAATACACATAAAACATCTAAGAAACTATTCAGAATAATAAAGTTTTAGTCTTTACAAAAATATAAAAATCGACCCAAAATTCGACCCCCGAGCCCGCACCTCGGAACCTGTCAAATTTTAAAAAATATGAATACCCATTCCAATACGAGTTCAACCATACAAAATTTATCAAATTCTGATACCATTTGGTCCCTCAAATCATGATTTTTTTCATTTGAGAAATTTTCTTCAAAAACCAACATTTTCCTCAACTTAAAACACAAATTAAATGATGAAAATAAAGATAAAATCATGGAATATATTTAATTCTAGTCGAAGAACACTTACCCAATCGAATTTCCTGAGAAACTTACCAAAAATTGCCAAGAACCGAGCTCTAGAAGTCAAAATGTGATAAAAATGGTCTAACCCTCAATTTTGGAATATGTCTGCCCAGATTTTAAAGCATTGCGATCGCGAGAGATTAAGTGCGATCGCGTAGAGGAATATAATTACTGGTCTAAAATGTTCTATGCGATTGTGTAAGGAATGATGCGATCACATAGAAGGAAAATATTTACTAACCAAAAAATGTGCTATGCGATCGCGTGTGGAATGATGCGATCGCATAGAAGAAAAATGTTTACTCACCAAAAATGTGCTATGCGATCGCGTGTGGAGTGATAAATAACACAACGGACCTACAATCACTCTCGGAATTCCATTCCGAGCCCGATATCAAAATTTCACCTATCGACCGAAATCGCCGAAATTCTAACTTTGGCCGAATTACTTTAAGTTACTCTACGGACCTCCAAAACCAATTTCGAACGTGCGCCTAAGTCCAAAATCATCATACGAAGCTGTTGGCATCACCAAAAACTCATTCCGAGGCCGTTTACTCAAAAGTTAAACCTCCGGTCAACTTCCATCACTTAAGCTTCAAAAATTAAAATTTTCCTTCAAATCCGACTCCGGTTTATCCGGTGACTAAATCTAACGAAGCACGCAGGTCTGTATACATAATGTGAAGTTGTTCAAGACCTTACGCCACCGAATGTAGATTAAATTCCCATAACGTCCGGTCGGGTCGTTACAGAAGTCAAGCAACATATATCAATCTAATGGCATTAGCTATCTAAGAAGAATCAACAAACACATAGAACACAAAAATAGTTGATTATAATTGATACTAGTCATCCACAAAGCATAAAGGAAAATAAAGATAATGGATCATGAGCAAAAAGAACAAAACAAATCCTATCCGGGTCATTGGTTTTTCTAACTAGGTTAGGAAGGTTTCAAGGTTGGGAATGACTAGGTTCTTGGTTTCTGGCCTGAAGTAGCTTTAACATATCATGAAGAACGCCTTCATTCTTCTCCTTCTCCTTTGCAATATCATCCCTGAGAGCATCCCTCTCAGTTTCTACTTCAGCTAGCCTTTTCTTCAGCCTCTCAGTCTCAGCATCCTTAGCCCCACTGTCTTACACCAAGGCTCTCACTTTGCTGTTCACAAGCACCTTCTTGGTTGCACCAGGTTCTTTTGGAGCAGTGTGGACTTCATTGTCACATGCAATCAAGGTGTTGTCCCCAAAGTGATCTTTGAATGTACTAATATCTCATTTCGTACCTTAAAGTGAGCAAGTACAACCATGAGAATGAAACCATAGGGTATGACATGAGTTTTCATGCCAGTTAGAACCCTATCAAGAAGTTGGATGATAAAATCAAGCCAATTGATCTGCGTCCCACCATCCAGGCATTCCATAAGGATCGGTTCCATGAAGGTGGAAATGTTTCTTCTTTCCGGCCTGGGCAACACAACCTTGTTAACAAATTCAAACAACACTTTGTAATCATTGTACCCTTCAGCAGGTACTCCTAGAATTTCTCCCAATTCCTTATCGTCAAAGCTCACAGTCACCCACTTCACCACACTGGTGACTCTGCCATTTTTGATCTCACAATTTTCCATGAACTCCACAATCTTAGTTCTAGCAAGCTTTCCATCCATTTGAAAGACCATGCATCCTTCCAATCCCGTAGTTGTAGTTTTTCCAGCAGCATCACCATGCCTTCCTCCTCCAAGTTCCTGAGGAGTCTACCCTCAAGATGGTTCTTTTAAAAAATGTAACCATCTTGTCCTGCTTTTCATCAGATTCATCTTCTTCTTCACTTTCTTCTTCCTCCATTACTTTCAGTTTTCTAGATTTCATGGCAGACATGTTTTTTTTGCAAGGTAGAAGGCTCTGCAGACTTTGTCTTTGAAGGAGACTTATTTTTGGAAGTCTTTCTTTTCTTTTCCTTTGGAGTCACAACCTCCACCTCTTCTGCATCCTCTTCACCATGAAGAACCAGATCCATCTCCTCTATTTCAACTGCCTCAACAGGCACATTCACTTTCTTCTTTTCCTTTGCAACAACTTTTCTTTTACTCTCTTCCAAGGACTTTTAAAGTTTAGCCTCACTCTGCTTCTTCTAACTCCTAGTAGATCTTCCTCTTGTAGGAGGAGTTGCTACATGGATAGAAGGAGAAACCTTTCTCTTATTGTTTGCTACATGGATAGAAGGAGAAATCATATTTTCATGGATTTTAACTCCTGAACTCTTCTTCCTTTTTGGATTGTAAGTGTCAGACACTTGTTTCAACATGTCTTCGAGGGGTTCCTGCCCAGATGGAAGAGGTTCTTGGAACCTCTTCCTCAACCTAACCAACCCCTTAGCAACACTTGCATCTCTAGACTCACTACCCCCTTTTCTCTCAAATTTTCTACTTCCTCAGCAACATCCTCATTCCACAATACCATAGTTCCACTCTCCTCGGCCAATTTAGCATAAGTAGGTGAAGATTCAACCACTTCTTCTCTTCCCTTTCCCCTCACATCATCTTGATCACCCTCACTCTTTTTTTATTTTTTCCTTTTATCTTTACCACGAATTTTCCCAGATTCAATGGTTTCAACCCCAGCCATAGTTCCTACAAAAAAAAAAAACTATTCTCCAGATTCTCAGCTACCTCAAAATTTTTTGCAGATATAATCTTAGGACCAGATGTTACATGCTCTTATTAAGATGAAACCGTTTCTTCCCCCTCAATTGCAGATTTAAATGATTCTTCAGATTTCTGAGGTTCTTCTGCCCGACTTGCTTTTAACTGCTCATTAATTTTCTTGATTTGTTCTCCTCCGGCGACTACCTTGAGAGCAATCATCTTGAATATTCCTTTCTTAGAGGTTGGTGTGGTTGAATGTGTGATAGACTGCGTAGGTGCAGTTTCCTTGGGTGGTGATGAGGGTTTCTCAGAAGGGGTCGCCATTGCTGTGTTTGGATATGTGTGTGGAGAAGATGATAGAAGATATAAAGAGTTATTTGACAGCAGGGAAATTTAGAAGTGGAAAAATGGGTTAGTCCAAATCAAATTTAAAGATGGGGAGTTTAATTGGGTAACGATAGCTTTTCCAGAAGCTCTGAAGTCTAATCAAACTGGGAGTCAGTTTGAAAAGATGTTGAAGACTCTCCTTAGAATCTGGCACTTATTACGTTGGGGACTCTCCTTGGGTGAAACTGGTTCTTTTTGTAACAGATAAGCTCGAGGTAGGTTAGGATTAAATTGGACTCTCCTTTTGATCATGATCCAAATATAACTTGTCACGACCCAAATCCCAATTTAGGTTGCGATGGCACCCAACTTTGATGTCAGGCAAGCCAACCTTAATTTACTAGTGATCCCTTTTTAATTTATAAAACAATTCACCATACTTAAGAGGTTTTTCCTTCAAAAGCATAAATTCGAAGTAAATTAGTGACTTAGACGACCAAAAGTGAGCAATAAATATAGTAATCACCACCAATAATTACAACCCAAAAGAATAGAATATCCACTACGTGGGCATGCCAGGGACTGGCGTCACAAGTCTACGGGCATCTAATGGAAACGAGTATCCAAAAGAAAATACAAGTTTTCCCTACTATCTGAAGAAAAGTAATACAGACATAGCAAAAGAAAAGAGAAACTCCAAGGTGCTGCTAGAGAGATACGGCAAGGAAAGCAGCTCACCGAGAATTCCACGCCAAGTATACGTCAGGGACGAGCTCCAGATAAATGCCCAGATGCACCTACCTCAGAGCCTGTACAATTAAGTACAAAAGCGTAGCATGAGTACATAAACAGATATGTACCCAGTGAGTATCCCTCCTAATCTCGAAGAAGTAGTGACGAGAGGTAGACGTGATACTTACTAGGGTCAACATTTTAAATAACATAATTTAATTGGAACTAGGCAGGCATAACAGTCATAGTAATCACAAAGACATAAAATATCAAGTATAGTTGTAATTAACTTTGCATGTCAAATTTCACTAGCATATAATGTACTAAATTCCCTTTTTCACATGAAACAATTTATACAATTACAAAAAACTCTCAGTAAATTATATAACACATAATAGGCTGAAAGCGTACGGCCGAAGCGTCATGAAAATAAATGTGCACTGCCGAGGGTCGAACGGCTCGAACCATAGATGCATCTATTACCCCGCTCGCGAATCAAACATGTGACGCGGTTGACATAATAGTAGGGTTATTCCGCTCACGAATCATACATGTGACGCGGGTGCCGCATACATACATTAAATTATCAATATTTAGGGAGTTAACATAGATTATACTTTAAAGAAATAACTTAAGCAATATAATATGGAACATAACTTCCTAATATTCTCATGTCAACTCAAGGATAATAAGAAACTCAAAATGCATTTACGAATACATGTAAGGCACATATAAGCATGCTTGTGAGTCCTAGAACTACCCAACATAACATGGTAGTAGCTACGCACGGACTCTCGTCACTTCGTGCGTGCGTAGCCCCCTCAAATAAGGACATGCAATTATTTATAATCACTTATGGGGACAATTCCCTCTCACAAGGTTAGAAAGGAGAATCACCTCGTGTAGAATCCTACTTTCCGGGTCAAGAACGCGCCCGCACCTCCAAACTCGCCTCTCAAGGACTCGAAACTAGTCAAATATTGTATACATGAATTAATCTATGCTCAAAAGTATGAAATTTACCTAATTAAGTAGTTATTTCAACCTACTTTGGAAAATACCAAAAATACACCCCGGGCCCACATGCTCGGACTCCGAAAATTCTTGAAGGAAACACTTACCCATACCCTAAGGGTCATTAATATATGATTTCTGTATGATTTCATAGCTATTTTAGTGGGGACCGCAGGAGCGATCTCGCACCTGCAACTGGGCAACCGCACCTGCGGTCACACCAGATCAGGTGCACCAGCATCTGCTTCAGCTGGTTTTTGGCCTCGTTTGGGGACCGAGAGGCACCTGGGCCCACCCGAGCCCTCATTCAAATATACCAATAAGTCCCAAATCATAATACAGACTCGCTTGAGCCTTCAGAACACCCGCAACAATGCTAAAACTCAAAATCACACCTCAAAACCCCTAGAACCAAACTTAGGAACTTTACGTTTCTTGAATTCGCTAATAATGCGCCGAACTAACCTGTAGAATGACACAAAATTTTGAAGGCAATTCATAAATGACATAACAGAACTATTCCCGATCTCGGAATTATGTTCGGACCTCGATAACATAGAAACACATTCCGAACCAAATTTTAAACTTAAGGAAACTCTAATTTCGATATTGGGCGTCGAAATGCCCCCGGGTCATCCAAAATCCATTCTGAACATACGCCCAAGTCCAAAATCATCATACGAAGCTATCAGAACCATCAAAACTCGATTCCGAGGTCGTTTACTCAAAATATTGACCGAAGTCCAACTTGGCCTTAAAGGCCAACCTTAAGGAACCTAGTGCTCCTATACCACTGTAAACGCTTCCGAATCCTGAACCACCCGTCCCCACAAGTCATAAATCATAATAAGCCGTTATGGGAAGTATCATTTAGGGGAACGGGGTATTGATACGCAAAACGACCGGTCGAATTCTCCACCTCTTAAACAAAAGTTTGTCCTCGAACGGGTCTAGAATCATACCTGAAGTGCTGAATAAATGTGGATATCTGCTCCGCATGTCCTCCTCGGACTCCCAAGTCGCCTCCTCGACTGGTTGGCCCCTCCACTGGACCTTTATGGTAAAAACTCTCTTGGATCTCAATTGGCGATCCTGCCTATAATAATAGCAACTGGCTCCTCCTCGTATCCCAACTTCTCATCCAACTGAATAGTGCTGAAATAAACCACGTGAGAGAAGTCGGCGTGGTACCTCCGGATCATGGATACATGAAAGACGGGATGAACTCCTGATAAACTGGGAGGTAAAGCAAGCTCATAAGCAACCCCTCCAACTCACCTCAATACTTCGAAAGGACCTATAAACCTCGGGCTCAGCTTTCCCTTCTTCCCGAACCTCATAATACCCTTCATCGGCGAGACTTTCAAGAGAACCTTATCTCCCTCCATAAATGATACATCACGCGCCTTCTGATCCGCGTAACTCTTCTGTCTGGACTGTGCTGTGCGGAGCCTCTCCTGAATCAACTTCACTTTCTCCAAAGCATCTCTTACCAGGTCGGTGCCATATAACTTAGCCTCGCCAGGCTCAAACCACCCGGTAGGAGAACGACATCGCCGACCATAAAAAGCCTCAAATGGAGCCATCTCGATGCTGGACTGGTAACTATTATTCTAAGCAAACTCGGCCAAAGGCAAGAACTGGCCCCACTAACCTCCGAAGTAAATCACACATGCCCTGAGCATGTACTCTAATATCTGAACCATACGCTCCGACTGACGATCAGTCTGAGGGTGAAATGTTGTGCTGAGATCTATCTGGGTACCCATCTCACTATGCAATGCTCTCCAGAAGTGCGAGGTGAACTGAGGACCTCGATCTGATATAATGGACACCGGCACACCGTGCAACCAGACTATCTCCCGAATGTAGATCTGGGCTAACCGCTCAGAAGTATAAGTAGTAACCACTGGAATGAAATGCGCCGATTTGGTCAATCTATCCACAATGATCCAAACCGCGTCAACTTTCCGCAAAGTCCGAGGCAACCCAACCACGAAGTCCATAGTGATGCGCTCCCACTTCCACTCAGGAATGGGCATCTGCTGAAGTAGGCCTCCTGGCTTCTAGTGCTCACACTTAACCTGCTGAAAATTAAGACACATAGCCATATACTCCACAATGTTCTTCTTCATCCGCCTCCACTAGTAGTGCTGCTTCAAATCACAATACATCTTTGTAGCACCAGGATGAACAGAATACAAAGAACTGTGTGCCTCCTCTAGAATCCTCTCCCTCAGGCCGTCAATATTAGGAACACATAAACGGTCCTGAAGTCTCAGAACACCACCCTCGCCAATAGTAACCTCCTTGGCACCACCCTGAACCACT
Source organism: Nicotiana paniculata (assembly GCA_005239505.1). Classification (NCBI taxonomy): domain Eukaryota; kingdom Viridiplantae; phylum Streptophyta; class Magnoliopsida; order Solanales; family Solanaceae; genus Nicotiana; species Nicotiana paniculata. The sequence goes on along the minus strand of MDKI01092396.1, from coordinate 23,531 downwards.
GTCTCCCAAAGCTCTGCCAAGCACGGATCATCAAACTGTCGAGCCTTAATTTCACCCAATAATGAAGACTGAGCAACCACATGTGCTAGAACTCGACGAGGCTCTGAAAGGTCTAACTAGGCGATTAGCCAAGGACTGAATGTACAAGGATATAGGTCTCTCCTTTGCTTCAATACAAGCCAAGCTACCCATACTCTCCCCTTTCCTGCTCAAAGAATATGCTTCCACATTCGCCTTGCCCCGATGATAAAGAATGGGGATGTCATAATCCGCGATAATAACCTGTTAGACCCAAGAAACTCCTGATCTCTATAGTTGAAGTAGGACGTGGCCAACTCTAAACTACCTCAATCTTCTTAGGATCAACCTTGATACCCTCTCCGGATACGACATGTCCCAAGAATGCCACGGAATCCAACCAAAACTCACACTTGGAGAACTTAGCATATGGCTTCTGTTCTCGCAAAGTCTAGAGCACAACTCTCAAATGTTGCTCCTACTCTCCCAATCTACGTCAGTAAATCAGAATGTCATCAATGAAGCCGATGACAAAAGAATCAATGTACGGCCTGAACACCCTATTCATTAAGTCCATAATTGCTGCTGGGGAATTAGTCAAGCCAAAGGACATCACTAGGAACTCATAATGGTCATATCTCGTACGAAAAGCAGTCTTCGGAACAATCTTAGAAAACACCCGAGCACCCTACAACTAGTCAAACAAATCATCGATGCGCGGCAAAGGATACTTGTTCTTAATGGTGACTTTGTTCAACTGACGGTAATCAATACATATCCGCATAGTCCCATCCTTCTTTTTCACAAATAAAACTGGGGCACCCCACGACGATACACTTGGCCTAATAAACCTCTTAACTAACAACTCCTCAAGATTCTCCTTCAACTCCTTCAACTCTTTCAGAGACCTACGGTACGGTGGAATAGATATAGGCTGGGTGCCAGGAGCTAAATCAATGCAGAAATCAATATCACAATCCGCAGGCATGCATTGAAGGTCTGAAGGAAATACATCAGCAAACTCCCAAACCACTGGCCCTGAATCAATCGTTGGAGACTCGGCGGTGGTGTCCTGCACATAAGCAAGATAGGCCAGACAACCCTTCTCGACCATATGTCGAGCCTTCAGGAATGAAAAAACCCGGATGGCTGCACTAACTAAGGAACCTCTCCACTCTAACCTAGGAGACTTGTGCATGGCTAAGGTAACTGCCTTGGCATGGCATGATAACGAGATAACCAATCCATGCCTAAAATAACCTCAAAATCAACCATGTCGAGCAATACAAGGTCCGCTCTGGTCTCGAACCCACAAGATGAAATCACACAGGACCGATAAATCCGGTCTACTACCACAGAATCGCCCATGGGAGTGGACACATAAATAGGAGTACCCACGGACTCGCGAGGAACATCCAGGAAATAAGCAAATAAGGATGACACATATGAATAGGTAGATCCTGGATCAAATAACACTGATGCATCTCTACCACATACTGAAATAGTACCTGTGATCACGACATCTGAGGCCACTGCATCTGATTGGGCCGAAATAACATAGAATCTAGCTGGAACACCGGATGACTGACCTCCGCTGGAATGAATAGGGTCCGGCAGAGCTCCCCCTGCCTGGCCTCCACATCTGGGACGACCTCTACCAATCTTCCCTCCACCTCTGGGTGGACGAACCGCCGATGCTGAAAATGTAGGCTAATAGCTCTGCTGAACGGCCTTGCCCCGAAGCCTGGGACAAGTCATCTTCATATGGCCTGGATCCCCACACTCATAACATCTCGCCGGTGGCATGTACTGCTGCCCGGAAGAGGAAACCTCGATAGCTAGGGGACGGTGAGAACCCTCTGGCATGGCACTGAAGTAAGAACTAGAAGACCCCTGATGACCGGAATACCCGCCTGAGGAACCTTGAATGGATGGTGGACGGTAGGAACTCTATGGCATGGCGCTGAAATAGGGCCTCACTGGAGCACCACGGGGAGGTGGGGGAGGAGCTGAATATGGAGGCCTGCTAGGCTGGCCTCTATCAAGCTGACCTCTACCGCTGGCTGGGATACCTCTAAAATCTCCTGAAAATCTATTTCTCTTATCCTGCTGACTCTTCTCTCTGCCCCTCGAAAGATAACCCTTAATCGGGCGAGCTATCTCGACCACAAGCTGATAGGGAGTCCCCATCTCCACCTCTCGGTCCATGTTGGACCTAATACCTGAGTGCATCCCAACTACAAATCTCCGCACTCTCTCAGCATCAGTAGGAAGTATGATTAGGGCATGACGAGACAACTCAGAAAACTTGGCCTTATAGTCTGTCACTACTCCAGCTGCTCAAACTGATATTGCAGTTCTTACCTCTCAGAGGGTGGGATGTACCTGTCCAGGAACAGCTGAGTGAACTGCTCCCAAGTGATGGAAGGGGAACCTGCCGATCTACCAAGGACATAGGACTGCCACTATCTGCAGGCCCTGCCCTCAAGCTGAAAAGTAGTGAAGTCCACTCCATAGGACTCCAGCATCCTCATGTTGTGCAGTCTGTCCCTGCACCTATCAATGAAGTCCTGGGCATCCTCGCCTTTCTCACCTCCAAAGATAGGAGGGTGCAATTGGGTCTACCTATCTAGTAACTTTTGTGGATCACCGTCGGCAGCTGGTCTGAGCTTAGGTGCTGCTGCTACCGGTTGGGCTCCACCCACGAGCAGTGTACTTTGAGTGTGATATACTTCCACTGCATGTCCTGCGGCCTGGGCAGTAGGGGTCTGGGCTCCCTTTCCCACCTGAGATGTGGAAGGATCCGCTGGAAATAAACCAGCCCGAGTCATAGTGTCCATGAACTGCATTATACGGCCCATGACCTCCTGGAAGCATGGTGCTTTCATAAAGTCTACTGGGACAGGATCTGCTTGGGGAACCTCGCCCTGCTCCTCTGTGATAGGATCCTCTGCCGGATCTACTGGGTGTGCTAGTGGAACAGCTCTGGGACACCCTCGTCCCCTACCTCGGGTCGGTACCCTCCCCCAGCCTCTGCCATGGCCTCGGACGACGGGGGTAGTGGCATCTCCTGGGTCTGGAACGTCAGTTGCACGTTTCCTCACCATCTGTGAGAGAATAGAAGAATGAGATTTAGTAAACCATCGACTACACGATAAAACATGAATAAAAGGAAGTTTCCTAACACCCTATAGCCTCCCGAAGATAAATACAGACGTCTCCGTATCGATCCGCAAGATCTATTAGGTTTGCTCGTGACTTGTGAGACCTACGTGAACTTAGAGCTATGATACCATGTTATCGCGACCTAAATTGGGATTTGGGTCGTGACATAACTGTTTCAAAATATGTAGAGTGGAGAGCGCATACGGTGTAATCTTGATGAACCAGGTTCTTCACTGAGAATTCTCTTGTGTAAGTCTTAATTTTCCAAGAAAATAAAGATAATATCATTAGAGATTAATGAGACATTTTAGCACCTGACACAAAAGATACTAATGAAAGTATGAGATAGAGCAAAATCTAATCTAATTATGTACAAAATTCACAAATTGTCTAACCAATTTTTTGATTTAGAATCGTATCCTAACATGTATTTGGTTAGTTCTTTTGTGATGAACCGGGTTCTTGGTCTTACTAATTGAACTAGTGTTTTCACAAAAGATGGTGATACAACCTACATCAATTCCAAAATTCATTAATTGTTGTTTGATCCACAACAATTGAGCACAACATGAGACAACAACAACATACTCAACTTCAGTAGTAAATAAGGCCACAAAATTTTGCTTTTTGGTGGCCCAAGACACAAGACATGAGCTAAGAAGAAATTGTGTCATACCTGAGGTGCTCTTTCTATTTACGAGAAAACCTGCATTATCAGCATCGGCATATCGCACTAAGTTGAAATTACTACCGTTTGGATACCATAGACAAAGGTCATTGGTGCCTTTTAGGTCTCAAAATCCTCTTGACATGAGTTAAGTGAGACTCCTTTGGATTTGCATGAAATATAGCATAAAGTCCTACACTGGAAATATTGTCAGGTCTACTATCAGTGACATATAAAAAATCACCAATCATTCCCCTATACAACTTCTGATCAACAGATGAACCAGGTTCATCTATATCCAATTTTGTGTCCGTTGCAATAGGAGTGTCAATTTCTTTGGAATCTTCCATTTTAAACCTTTTTAAGCAACTATTTCACATGCTTATGTTGATGGATCATAGTTCCATTTGAATTTTGTTTAATTTATAAGCCTAAAACGAAATTAAGCTCACTCATAATACTCATTTCAAATTCACTCACCATTAGTTTAACAAATTCTTTACTTAATTTATTAGTAGTTGCTCCAAAGATTATATCATCAACATATATCTGAACTACCAAGATATATTTACCTTTTTCTTTCAAGAACATGTTATTGTCTATTTTACCTCTCTTGTAGCCATGCTCAAGCAAGAACTTTGACAATCTTTCGTATCATGCTCTTGGAATTTGCTTGAGACCATAAAATGCCTTGTCAAGCTTGTACACATGATCATGACATTCTTTTCTTTCAAAGCCCATAGGTTTCTTAACAAACACTTTTTCCTTTAGATAGCCATTGAGGAAGGCACTCTTGACATCCATTTGATGTATAGTGAATTCCATGTAAGTAGAAAAGGCCATAAGAAGTCTAATTGCTTCAAATCTTGCAACTGGAGAAAAGGTTTCATCATAGTCTATGCCCTCCTCTTGACTATATCCTTGAACCACCAATCTTGCATTGTTCCTTGTAACTGTTCCATCTTCGTCAAGTTTGTTTCTAAAGACCCATTTTGTGCCAATTACTGATCTGTCCTTGGGTCTTGGTACTAGATGCCAAACTTGACTTCTCTCAAATTAGTTGAGTTTATCTTGCATTGCTTTCACCCAGTCTGCATCCTGCAAAGCCTTAGCAATATTTTTAGGTTCAATAAGAGATAAAAAAGCATCAAAGGAGAAATATTCTTCAAAGAAGATCTAGTTTTGATTCTAGAGGTTAGATCAGTGATTATGTTCTCAATGGAATGAGAACTTTGATACTTGTAAGGTTTCACAACTAGCTGGTTTCCCCTAGATGTTCCTTCAATGTTTTGTTGCTGAGCAACAAGTTCCCTAGAGGTTTGAGGATCAATTCCTATTTGTTCACTTTCCCCTGTCAGATTTCCCTGGGTGGAAGGACCTGTTCCTACTTTTGGTGCAGCTTCAGTCTGGCTGTGGTTTTATTTGAGTTTCTTACTAGACCAATTACTTCATCATCCTGTTCCTGACTCTAAAAAAGAATGTTAGTTTCATAAAAAATAACATATACACTTTATTCTACACACATAGTTATTTTTTTATAAATCGTATAAGCTTTACTATATGAAGATATCCTAAGAATACTCCCTTATCACTTCTAGGATCAAACTTACCTAGGGAGTCTTTACCATTATTGTGCACAAAGCATTTGCGTCCAAACACCCTAAGATGGGATATATTTGGCTTTCTCCATTTAGTTAACTCATAGGGAGTATTATCAACAAGAGGTCTGGTCATGCACCTATTTATGATGTAGCAAGTAGTGTTCACAGCTTCTGCCCAGAAGCTATGGGGCAGTTTACTAGAAAGAAGCATAGTCCTACCCATTTCTTCCAATGTCCTATTATTTCATTCAACTATTCCATTTTGTTGTGGAGTCCGAGGAGCAGAAAAGTTATGATTTATGCCATGCTCTTCACAAAATTCATCAAATTTAGCATTCTCAAATTCAGTACCATGATTAGACCTAATTGATGTAACTTGATTACCTAATTGTTTCTGAGTTATTCTAACAAAGGAAGTGAACATGTCAAATGATTCATCTTTAGATGTTAAAAACAGTATCCAAGTAAACCTAGAGTAATCATGAACAAGCACCATACCATATCTTCTACCACTTATACTCAAATGTCATCATTTGTCCACAAAGATCCATATGGACATCGTTCTGGTAGTGCTCACCATTTTCTTGCTTTTGAAAGAGGATCTTACCTGCTTTCGCATTGCATAAGCCTCACAAGATTTATCTTCCTTGAACTTAATGTTAGGCAGCCCTATCACCAAGTCCTTAGGGACTAGTTTGTTGAGTTGAATTAGACTGGCATGTGCAAGTATCTTGTGCCAAAGAGAGGATTATTATACAACACACTTAATAAAGTGAGTTCATTATCTGAAAGTGTGGACAGATCCACAACATATATGTTTTTCACTCTTTTTCCATGCAAAACTATCTTGTAAGTGGTAAGATTAATCACAAAGCATTTTGTAGAGGTGAAGGCTACCATGTTACCTCTATCACACAATTGTGATACACTTATTAGTCTGTACTTCAGTCCATCTATCAAGTATGCATTCTTAATAGAGTGAGAATCATACGTGCCAACCTTTCCAATCCAAATGATCTCACCTTTCTTTACATTTCCAAAGGAGACATTACCTCTCTTAAGATGCTCAAGTGAAAGGAATTGGTTCTTGCTTCTTGTCATGTTCTTTGAACAGCCACTATCCATGTACTATATTTGGCTACTCCCCTTCACTTGGACCTGCAAAAAGAAATCAAGGGTTAGTTTTTGGAACCTAAACTAGTTTGGGTCCCTTTCTATAGGCAAAAGGATAAATCAGATTCTCTTAGCCCAACTTAGCAGCCTATTTTCCCTAGAACAAACTTTTTATTCTTTTGATTTGCCTTCTCTTTTGCAGTGCATTCACTTTTATAGTGACCAGTGTTACTACAGTGTGTGCAAATATTATTCTCAGGGAGTGTGAGGTACTTAATTTTGGGATCCCACTTAGGTGCACAGTTCCCAAAACCAAGTCCTCTTCTATTGCTAAAAAAAATGTTCTTGTAGCCATGAAAGTGCATCGGAGGACCTGTCCCATTTACAAGTTCTGTCTAGCTCATGCTTGCCCTTATTCAGATCCTCCTTTAGGACTCTTACCTGTTCATCCCTCTTTTACAACTCATCTTTCATTTTCCCTACATTTTATTTTAAAGTGAGTTGTATGTGATCAACTGTCTTTTTACATGTTCCTAATTTCATTTTAGATTTTCATATCTAAGTTCTATGACAGTTGTGTCAAGTTCATGAACCTAGTTCTTCAACACAGTATTTTCACTTTCAGTTTCATAAGCCCTAAGTTCCAGGTTTTTGCACTTAACTTTTAAAATCACACATTCTTTTGAAAGTTGTTCCTTTTCATTATTCACGTCCTCAGATTCATCAATTAGCTCTAGTAGTAACTCAGATAACCTTTCTTTAGACAAAAAATTAATCTTGTCTTTGAGATGAAAGACACTTACCTCAGTTTCTTCATCAGATTCTCCAATGGAAATAATTGCTCCTTCTTCTTCTTCTTCTTCTTCTTATTCTTATTCATCATCATCATCATCATCATCATCGTCATCATCATCATCATGTGAGCTTTCATCTAAGCTTTCTCCCCAAGCAGCAACCATATCCTTGGTTGATCCTTTGTTGTTACTTTTCTTAGGTTGAACCCATTCCTTCGTTCAACTCTTTCTTTCTTCCTCTCAATTTCCCACAAAGGATAGTTTTTGATGTGGTGACCCATATTTCCACACTTGTAGCAGCCATCATTGGTTTGCTTCTCAGGAGTCTTTGTCTTGTTGTAGCTTCCATTTCTTGAAGAACCCTTTCCTCTCCTCAGGTACTTCTTGAAGTATTTGGTGATCATAGCCATTTCATCATCTTCCAAATCAGAACCTTTAGTGATTCTGATTGCCATGCTCCTTTCCTTCTTAGGTACATCCATTTTCATGGTTTGTCTCCTAAGTTCATAGACAGTAAGACTCCCAAAGAATTCATCTCGTGGGAGAGTGGCAATGTTCTTTGACTCCTGGATGTCACTGATCTTGCTTTCTCAAGTGATTGGAAAGAACCTCGTTAGTATCTTCTCAACCTTCTCTTCTTCAGGAATAATTCTTCTAAGAGATATTAGTTTATTTTTTTAGTGTAGTGAAACTTGTGTACATATCTTGAATGGTTTCTCCATCCTTCATAGAAAAGTTCTCATACTGAGAGTACTGTAGAGTTTCTCTAGATCTCTTTGTTCCTCAAGATCTCTTCACCTGAGTTTTTCCTTCATGGGCCACTTGCAATGTTTTCTAAATTTTCTTAGCAGTGGAACAACCTTGGATTCTGCTGTACTCATCTGGACCAAGTCTACCAATAAGTCATTTCTTGGATTTAGCATTTTTCTCCCACTTCTTCAAGTCCTCAGCAATGCAATCCACTGTTGTCTTTGGCACATCTACTCCTTCAGTAGTTTTCTTCAAGGTAGCCAGTGGACCATCAATTACAATGTTCCATAGCTCATAGTCATCTCTTTGAATGTGATCTTTCATTCTGTTCTTCCACCAATAGTAGTACTATCCATTAAAGAGAGGTGGCCTAACAGTGGATTACCCTTCCCAATTTCCAGGTGGTGCACTCATCTTGATCTTCTCCTAAGGTGTTATCCTCTTCAAGGATAACCTTCTTTGATACCAATTGATGTTTTATACTTCAATACCATACAAGAAGGGGGTGATTTGTGTGGTGTTTAATTTTTCGGGTACACGAATTATAGAAGGACCTAGTTCTTTTATCTGTTCCTTATACTACTGTTGCGGAATAATAAATGCAAGAAGTAAAGAACATAAGTATTTTTACATGGAAAACACCTAGCTCAAAAGGTGAAAAAACCACTACCTACTACCAGTAGGATTTTTTCCAACACTTCACTAAATCACTAAGCCAAAAACATCATTTACAAAACTCTTTGTAAACCTAAGGATTACCTCTAACCCATTGTGGAAACCAACCTTAGACTGTTGCGACAATTTTAAGTTAACTCTAAATTGAATACTACATTCAAAGTACCTAGTACAATTGCTTCTAGATAAAGATGAAAGGTACAACTCAAAAGCCCTACTACAATGAAACTAGAATAAAAGACAGACACTTGGAACTGGTTCTTCTATTTGGTTTATGTAGCTTCAGGTTCCCGTACTTGAATCACACATGAATTTCTTGCAAAATGCCTTGCTATTTTGCTCTCAACTCACGTTTAACTACAACTTTTGTGCGTCCCTGTAAAATGAGAACATCCTAAAATATATAGAGTTTGTAGAATAGGAAATAACTAGAAGTCTAATGCTTTACTCTTCCTTGGTGGAAGGGTTCTAGTTATCTTCAAAATCTAACTCCTCTTTTATCTAGGATGGAGTTCTCTTCGAATAAGGAGTCCTTCTCCTTATCACTTATGCAACCTTTTCGTTCAGAAGATATCAGATATAACCACTTAAGCTTATATCTGTCACGTGCATGCCATGTGCTCGAATCTGCCCGTGTATGTGTACACTGTGTATGGACCTGGTTCATGTTTGATTTCCTTTATCAATCATCAAAACAAACACTTAGGCCAGCACAAAGATTATGTTTTAAGTTAAAATGATAATCCAAACGAAACAATACGCAAGATTTAAGTGACATTAACAATGATTTCATTTGGATGCCAACCCCAGCAATAAAATAAATATCTAAATCAATTCAATCAAAAGCTAGGATCCATTTACTCTACCTCTATAGTCTAAACCATACTATGTTTAACCTAAAATTTAGTTATTATACCAAAACAGCTAAATTTATAAAATTATGCAAGAAGCAATCATTTCACTTCAAATAAATGATCTTTGTGAATTAAAAATAGATAAATTAAGTAAATAATTAAAAATGAGAATAATATGAAAGGAATAAAAGAGTAAGAGATTCTTATTGATATTGTTTCATATGATAGGAATTGTAACGACCCGACTGGTTGTTTTGAGCAATTACGTCCGGCTCGGTAGTTTGAGGTCACGAGTAGCTTCACACAATGTATTATTACTTTCATGCATCATCGGTTCAGGTTTTTGAGAGGTTCGGAAAGGATTTTTAGGACTGACTCTCATTTAAGAAGCTCGAAGTTGAAGGAATTGATCAAGGTTTGACTTCTGAGTATTTGACCGCGGATCGAAGTTTTGACTGTTCCGGTAGTTTCAGATGGTGTTTTTGGACTTGGTCGGATGACGGGACTTTCATTTGGATGTTTCTAAAAGGTTCCGGCATCATTTGGCAAAAGTTGGCAATTTAAAGGTTTAGAATTTTCCTAGGTTTGACCTGTAAGGCCCCATAAAATTTTACCTAGAAAATCGGTACTTCATGATGCCCAGATTAGATTTATGTGTTTAATACTTTTGGATTGAACATTACCCTATGGGCTTAGAATATAATATTCGCGGAAAAGTGCATTTCTACAGCTCATTATGCGGTCGCATAATCACTATGCGGACCGCATAATGGCCACAACGTGAATCAGAAAGATTGCCAAATTTGAGGCCAATTATGCAGCCCAAAATGCGATCGCATAATTGATATGTGGTCCGCATAATCCATCGCATATTTGCCTTGGAGTTTTGCGAGGGAAGTTCTATGGCGCATTATGCAACCGCAGAACAGGTATACAGGCCCCATAATGGCCGCATACTCGATCAGATGTTCCACCCAGCTGAGGCCATTTTTGCGGCAAGTTTGTGGACTGCATTCCCATTATGCGGTCGCATATGCGACCACATAACTGTGTTAGGCACCCTATTTTCTTATTTTTAAACCCGACCCTAGACCAATATAAGGCATATTCCCCACTATTTTAAACCATTCTCCTGATAATTTAGAATTAGAAAAGAGAGGGTTTTAGAGAGAAGGTCCTAATTCCATCAAATTGATCCTCCATCATCACTCAAGGCTTGGGACTAATCAAACAAGATAACAATTCATCACTCTAAGAGGTATGTTTCTACCACACCAGCTTTTAAATTCCATGATTAGCTAAAATGGGCAATTAGTAAGGTAGTCCATGGAGGCAAGGAAAGGGACCTTGCATGCATGAGGTTCTAAACTATGTGTGGGAAAGTAAGAGCAAAGATAGAAAGAAATGGTGGATGGTACCTTAGCAAACTCATAATTTTAGATGTAATTCTCAAGTGAGCTAGGACCACGATCCAATTCCTAATTACAATTTGATTATTCTATTTTGTCAAATAGATTGAAAGAGCTAAAGGATTCCAGAAATTGCCGTAGGAATTAGGGATAAGGCCCAGTCCAAGTATGTATGGCTAACTCTAACCTTCATAAAAATCAACTCGTTGGTGTCCGAATAGGTTGTATGAGTCCCTTACTTGATCATACTTGAATTGATTGTTTTAATGTGTTGAGTCGAAGGATTTCTGTTTCTAAATTGTTCTAGTTGACTACCATGTCACCTTGCTACTTGAAAATGTGAATTATGATCCTACATGCTCCTTCTACTATATGTGCAATTCATTATATGTGGGTTCTCATTAAAATGAAGGATTATTCCATTGAACGGATAAAAAGGGGAATCAGACTCGAATTGTAAAATGTGTCCAAGTGCCAAGAACTATGTGATAAATGGTGGAAGTGAAACTTGAATTGCGTAAATAAATGAAATGGTGATTTCCCAAGTGAGATGGCTTAGCCGATCGGGCCGCGATCGAACGCCATGCTGTACACATGGTGGCATTTATATTGGAAACATTGATATGAATTGTGGATATGGTTATGTCTCAATTGGGATGGCTTAGCCTGTTGGGTCAAGACTGGACTTCGTGTAAAAAGACACAGTTGCATTATAAATCGCGGCACCTGGAATTAAAAGACTATTAATCAAAAGGATGGAAAGACGAAATAAGAAACTATGTGACCCCTACTTGTGATTCTCTACTCCTGTGAAGTGCTATGTGATTTCCATGACTGCTTTCCTACCTGTTTTATTGTTAATTCTATTTTGGAGTGGAAGTTTTCATACACACTAGTACTATTTGATGGTACTAACGTCCCTTTTGCCGGGGGCGCTACATCTTTGAAGGGATATAGGTGGTGCCCTCACTATTTCTCTTCACAGAAGTCTTGGTGAGCCCCGTTTCTTATCGGGGTCATGTATAGTATATATTGTTCTTCTTTTGTATAAGTAACTATATTTTGAGGTATAGTTGGGGCATTGTAGCCAGCATTGTCATGTTTGTATTTTGTATCTATAAAGACTCCGTAGATGTTTATGTGGGTCATGTATGGGTGTCGGGGATGTTATCAAATCATGTTGTATGTTGAACTCCTATTCAACTTAATCATAAACTGTAAGTACTTTTGGAAGTTTGATTATCGCATAATGTATGTAAAGAAGAATGAACTAGCAACGTATGTATATTTATATAACTGACCTCTCCCCGGGGAAATAAAGGGTGATGCATTCTCTTTGTTGGAATATGAATGAGTCGGGTAGAATATGTTTGAAAGGCTTGCTCGACCAGGTTTATTCGGTTGAGGGCCAGTCGCGCTCCCCGAAGTTGGGGCATGACAAACTTGGTATCAGAGCCTAAGGTCTTAAAGTGTCCTAGGATGTCTAGGAGTCGTGTCTAGTAGAGCCCTTTTTATCGGTGTGTTGTCAACCACATCTATAATTGGGGGGCTACTTGGACATTTAGGAATAATACCCTTCATTGTTATTGTGTATCGTACGTTATAGTGGAATATGAGGTTGTTTTCCTCTAACCTATGCATTGTTCTAACTTGCAGTAAATGGCACCTAAGAAGAAGGCGAGATTTGGCCAAGAGGCCAATACTACCCCAGGAGTGGATATTGATTCCCAACTTGATAGTTCAGGTGAGGATAATCCCCTGACTATTATGCTGCTAGATTCTTCTACTCCAGCTCAGACTACTCCAGTTCCTACTCCTACGGAGAGTGCCACAATCCCTCTCACTGATATTCCTGATCTTCCTCCAGCTCAGCTTCCGGTTCCGGTGTTTCTGATAGGGATACTAGGGGAGCTATTTAGATGCTGACTCAATTAGTGGCTTCTCAGGCCTAGAGGTCAAATGTTACACCCACCTCTTTCAGCTCGCAAGGGGATTCTTCCAGTTCCAGGGTAAGTAGGTTCCTTCAGTTAGACCCTCCATAGTTCACAGGTACTGGACCTGAGGCAGACCCTCAGGATTTCATTGATGAGTTGCATAAGACTCTCTAAGATATGTGTGCTACGGAGACGGAGGGAGTAGAGTTGGCCTCCTATCGTTTGAAAAGGGTAGCATATTCCTGGTTTGAGATGTATCCCAGTTTGAGATGTGGTAAGACTCTCGTGAGGAGGGGCGCCCTCCGGCGAGGTGGAGTGAGTTCGCGGATGCTTTCATAGACCATTTACTGCTGGCCGAGACTAAGGCAACCCGTGCTGTGGAGTTTGAGACCCTTAAACAAGGTAGTAAAATTGTGTGGGAGTATCACATGGAGTTCGTGTGCCTGTCAAAGTATGATGTTCATATGATGCCGACTATAGAGGCCAAAGTTCATCGATTTGTGCAAGGCCTTAGACCCTTGGTTATCAATGAAGCTGCTACAACTGCTCTAAATTCTGACATGAACTATGGAAAAATGGTGGCATTTTGCCAGGTTATATTTATATAACTAACCTCTCCCCGGGTAAATAAAAGGTGATGTGTTATCTTTTTTGGAATATGAATGAGTCGGGTAGGATATGTTTAATAGGCTTGCTCGACCGGGTTCACTCGGTTGAGCGCTGTTCGCGCTCCCCGAGGTTGGGGCGTGACATGACCATAGTTTGACTTTAAGTCTATCGGGTCCATATTTTGGTTTCAGAATTTGAAACAGGTCCATTTCGTCATTTGGAACCTGCCTGCAAAATTTGGTGTAATTTGGAATTGATTTGATATGGTTCGGACGCTCGGTTGCGATTCTAGAAGTTATTGAAATTCATTGTGATTTTCATGTGTTTTGGTGTTCGATTCGTGATTCTAGAGGTTATTTTGATGTTTTTATTGCTCGGTCGAGTTCGTGTTATGTTCTTGGACTTGTGAGGATGTTTGGTTTAGAGCCCCGAGGGCTTGATGAGTTTTGTACGCGTTTCAGAGTGTTGGAAGATGGTTTAGTTGTTCTAGTGTCACTGTTCTCGTATTTGCATGGTTTTCCTCGTATTTGAGATGTCCGCATTTGCGAGATCATTATCGCATTTGCAATGATGGTATGGGGCAGGGGAGTTCGCATTTGCGATTAAGCAGCTCCGCATTTGCGACACAAATAGTCGCTTTTGCAAAAACTCTGAGCTCGCATTTTCGAGCCTATTGTCGCATTTTCGACTTAGACAGAGATGGTCAACTTTCGGTTTTGCGATACCTTTTTCGCATTTGTGATCAAAATGTCACAAATGCGACATCTGAGGCTGGTATTAAGACTCCTATTTCGGGACTTAGCTTCATTTTATCATGTTTTGAATCCTAGCTTCAATGGGAGGCGATTTTGTGAAAGGATTTTCATACCAAATAATTAGGCAAGTAAATCTAATCAATTTTCAATTGTATTTTGTGATTATACATTCGATTTAGCATCAAATGCATGAGAATCTAAATGAAAAGTTTGGAAAAAAATTGTAAAATCTTTCAAAATGTAAAACGATGATTTGAAGGACGAACTGATGTCGAAAATTGATAATTTTGGTATGGTTGAGCTCGTATCAGAATGGGTGTTCGAACTTTGTAAATTTTATTGGATTCCAAGGTGCAAACCCGGGGGTTCGACTTTTGTTGACTTTTTACAAATTGTATAAGGATCATAGCTTTGTTAATTGAAATTATTTTCTCTTGCATTGTTTAATGTATTTAAGTCGTCTTTGGTTAGATTGAGCCGACTGGAGGTGAATTTGTAAAGGAAAATATAATTTGAGTATTGATTTGGTCGAATTGAGGTAAGTGTCTTGCCTAACTTTGTGTGGGGGAAACTACCCCTTAGGAATTGAGTTAATTGTGCTATCTTGTTATGTGAAAGTCGTGTACGCAAGGTGACCAGTGGGTACACGGTCTATATGTGGTATTTGACCGATTTAGATTGTCTAGTATCTTTCATGCCTTTAATTGAATTGTCATAACTTGTGGTATCTTGTTGTTAGTCTGCTCTTACATGCTTTATTTGACCCTTTTAGCACCTACTGTACTTCTTACTCGTTATTTGGCCTTATATGCCTTAGTTGAAGTTATTTCCTTCCTTATTGCCTTGTTACTTCTTAATGGTTGAGCTTCTTCTATGTTTTTGTGCTTATCTACTACCTGTCCTAATTGTTGTGACTGCATACCTAGTTATCACGTACCTTACCTGCCCTGTCATTTTGTAAAGTTGTTGTACTCCTTCGGATTTTATGTGGTTCTCTTTTTGTTGTGTACCGATACCCTTGATTGTAGAAATTCTTTTAAATGGAGTTATTGATATGTTATTTTTTATTTAGAATATTTTAAGAGGGATCGGTTTGCACGCCGCAACAGGTGAAATAAGGGAGGTGGTGAAGTAAGGGAGGATATTTATATTGTGATATTTTTAGTGTACAGTGGGATCGGGTTGCACGCCGCATCATGTGAAATAAGGGTGGACTGTTATGGTGAAATAAGGGTGAATTATGATATTGATATTATATGGTGGGATCGGGTTGCGCGCTACAACATATTTTGTCTATTTTTATGATATTGATATTGTACAGTGGGATCGGGTTACACGCCGCAACAAGTGAAATAAGGGTGAATTGATATTTCTGAATAATGGTGAATTTTGATATTGATATTCTATAGTGGGATTGGGTTGCGTGCCACAACATATTTTGTATTTGTATTCCCTGTTGTTGCATTGGCTTCGGTTCTTTCGTACGAGACTCTGAGAATTTGTATTTCCTGTTCTTCACTGTTTTTTCAAGGATAGAGTTATTTTCGTTGACTTATCGCCTTGCCGTCATTTCCTGAATTCTTTTCCTAATACGATTATTCTGGTAAATTGATTTCCAGGTGAATTTACTACGTTGAGTCATACCTCCCGTCCTGCTGATTTGTTAGTAATATAGTGATTTTAAATAAAAGAATTAATATCATGCTACCTTGTGTGACTTTTAAGTTAAAACTCACAGTTTATTTCGGTACTTACCATTTCTAATAGTTGTCATATTTTACTTCAATTGATTTCTCAACTTAATCTCCTTGGCCTGTCTGGGGTTTTTATTTTACTTAAAAATGAATTGTTATTATATTTTAATTTAATAAATTCTATATTAACTTCAATAGCTTGTTCGATATTGTATTTTACTTGAAAATGTTATTTTTTCTTCACCCAAATGATTTCTAATATAAACTAATCATTCTCATTGATTTCCTACTTGGTCTAGAAACTGTAATTTTTACTTTGTGATATATAAATAAAATCTCGTGAACATCCTAATTAGCATTTGACACGGATATTATGTACTGAGTAGCACGTGAATTTTGCCGTGCAAAGTGAGATGGAAATATGTGGGCACAAGATGCCATGTGTCTTAAAGGTTTAGAAGTTGTGATTTATGATGTGGGATTACAAGAAGTGGGATTGTAGAAATTATGTATTAGAAATGATTTGATTGGTTGAGTTAAGTTGACATCGTTTTTCCTACTTGAGCACATTTATACTTCATTCGTACCCCAACTATGTTGTTGTTTAATTACTTGGTTATTTCTCGTTGCCATTCGTGTTCTGTTATCGTACTACTGTGTGTAATATGATTTTGTCTGCTATTGGAATTTCTTTGATTGTCCTTCCTTGTTAGCTTTATATCATATCCTGCACAGGTTTAGATGTTCAATGCGTGTCTTGACCTGGCCTCGTCACCACTCTACCTAGGTTAGGCTTGATACTTATTGGGTACCATCATGGTGTACTCATGCTACACTTATGCACATCTTTTAGTGCAAAACCAAGTAATTCGGATCGTGTCGGTTTTTAGACTTATGCTTGATGTGGCTGGAGACTTCAAGGTACACCTGTCGGGCATTTGCAGGCTCCGAAGTCACCCTCTATTGTATTTATTTCCATTGTTTTCTTCTATTCTGGAACAGTGATGTATTCGTTATTTAAATATACTGCTAGAAAGGCTTATGACTTGTACTACCGGTTTGGGATATTGTATCTGCCACAACCCGAATTCTACCATCGAGACCGTGATGGCGCCTAACGCTGTGCTCGCTAGGCAAGCCAACATTAGAGATCTACAACATTTAGAACATTTGAACTATGCGAGAATCCACTACCATTCATAATACAATACCAAAATAAGAAGTAAAGTTTTAGGAAATAATACTGCGCAAAAATAATGATGTCTAACTGTCCATGATCTGGAGTCACAACTCACGGACTACTAAGAATTTTACTACAAGTATTTGGAAAAATGGAAAATGTATAATTGTTTGTGAATGAAATGAAACAGTAAATGAATATAAAGAAAGGGACTCCAGGAAATCTGCGGACATCGGCAGATCTACCTCGGGTCTCCTATGCGAAAGTCAGCTACAACTCGAAATCAGCTCGGGCCGATACCTGGATCTGCACAGAAAGTGCAGAGTGCAGCATCACTACAACCGACCCCATGTACTGGTAAGTGTCGAGCCTAACCTCAGAGAAGTAGTGACGAGTCTAGGACAATACACCACATAAACCTGAATAGTATAATCACGCTAATGGCAACAACGATAAAAAAAGAAATAAAGCAGGCATAATGGGAAGGGGACATGAAATGGGGGATCACCATATAAGGAATGATAAACAATAAAAGGCACAATTTAAATAGAAATACTCAACTAAATTAGGCAATTAAGACAATAGAAGGAAACTGCACGACATCACTCTTCGTGCTTTTACTCTCAATCTCACCAATATATAAATAGAACGGCACGACATCACTCTTCGTGAATTAAACCTCACATAATATACACGACATCACCCTTCATTCTTTATCACTCTCATATCATGGAATAACATCACCCTTCGTGCATTAGCACTCATATATCATGGCACGACATCGCCTTTCGTGCTTTACACTCTTCCTCACAATATAAATAAATCATGCACGACATCACCCTTCGTGATTTACACTCCTTCTCACAAGACATAGAATAAATAATAACGGATAGATACGAGTGTCACATAGAAACCAATATTTATCAATGTTTAATATCACAATCTAAATCTCAACTTTGAATCAATGTTCAAAAGTTTATCAAACCTCGGCGGAACCAGGTATAAGTCTCCCAACATTTCAATAATAATAATAAGCATGGATAATAGGATTTAAGACTACAAAATTTGCAAGAATGGAATTTCACTCGCTTGCTGTGACTCGACCACAACACATAGATTATAGTCACCACACTTATACATCGTATTCAACAACAAATCACATCGCAAATAATCACACAATACCTATTCCCTCAAGCCAAAGTTAGACATAATACTTACCACGCTCCAATTACCGCTTAATGCTCAATCACCTCTTTGCCTTTCAAATTAGCCTTCAAGTCCACAATATCTAGCAAATTTCAATCAAATGATTCAACATAAGCCTTAGGAATCATCCCTGATCAGTATAGTTCAATTTGGTTTATATTTGAAAAAGCCAACAAAAATCAACACCCGGGCCCTGCTTGGTCCGAACCCGAAATTCGGACCAAAACCCGATTACCCATTCACCCCCGAGCCCGGATATACAATTGGTTTTGGAACCCGACCTTAATTTGAGGTTTAAATCCCCAAATTTTGAAATCCGTAGTTTTCTACCCAAAATCCCCAATTATTTTCATAAAAATCCTAGATTCTAGGTTGAAATCTTGTAAAAAGATGTAAAAGGTTGAAAAAATAAGTTAAGAATCATTTACCTATAATTTGGGGAAGAAATAGCCTTTGCAAAATCGCCTCTTGAAGTTTAGGTTATAAAAAATGGGAGAATGAATGAAAGATTCCGTCTAAGTCCAAAGTTATCAGCCGCAGGCATCGCATTTGCGACCTGAGAGCTCGCAAATACGAGAAAGGTATCGCAAATGCGAACAAAAGTTCGCAAATGCGGACATCGCTGGATCGAAAATACGACCATTCCTTCGCAAATGCGAAGAATTCCGTTCCCTAGTTCCCATCGCAAATGCGAGATTATCATCACAAATGTGATTGCCGGCCTACCGTAAATGCGACCATAATGTCGCAAATGCGAGCCTAGGATGATCTAGGAACATCTCGCAAATGCGAACAAACGTTCGCAAAAGCGAACCTGACCGAAGATGGGGATGTTCGCGAATGCGAACATTGATCTCACAATTGCGAGATCAGAGGCCAGTTCCCAGAAAATGCAGACACCCGCAAAATTCTAAGTCCAACTCACTCTGTAGCCTATCCAAAACACAGTCGAGACCTCGGAGCTCCAAACAAAACATGCACACAAGTATAAAAACATCATACAGACTTGCTTGTGTGATCAAATTGCCAAAATAACACCTAGAACTACGAATTTATCACCAAATCTCATGAATTTCTCGAGAACCTTTCGAAATTACTATTTTCTCAACCGGACGTGCGAATCACGTTGAATCAAATCCGATTTCTACCAAATTTCACAGACATGACTTAAATATTATCATAAACATGTACCGCACTCCGGAACTAAAATACGGGCCAGATACCAACGAGAACAAACATTAATCAATTCCTTTAATTTGTTAGAATTCAGTCTTACAAATTTTCATCAAAAATTTATTTCTCGAGCTAGGGACCTTGGAATTTTATTCCGAGCATACGCCCAAGTCCCATATTTTACTATGGACCTTTCGGGACCGTCGGAACACGGTCCGAGTCCGTTTACTCAAAACATTGACCAAAGTCGACTAAAAATCGCTTTTAAATCCCAAAAAATATTATTTCATAAATTCCACATAAGGGCTTTCCGGATTTATGCACGAACTGCACACATAAATCGAGGTGAGTAATTATAAGGGTTTTAAGGCTAGCGAGTGCGGAATAGAGTCTTAAATCACAAGAAAACAAACGTTCGTCCTTGAACGGACATAGAAAAGTACCTGAACTGGCGAACAAGTGGGGATATCTGCTCCGCATGCCCGACTCGGACTCCCAAGTAGCTGCCTCAGCAAGCTGACCTCTCCACTGCACTCGAACTGAAGGGTAACTTTTCGACATCAACTGAGAAACCTGCCGGTCTAGAATGGCTACTGGTTCCTCCTTATAAGTCAAATCCTGGTCCAACTGGACCGAGATGAAATCTAACACGTGGGACGGGTCACCATGATACTTCTGGAGCATGGGCACATGGAATAGCGGATGAACTAAGGATAACCATGGAGGCAACACAAGTCTATAAGCCATCTCTCCCACTCCATCGAGAATCTCAAAAGGTCCGATATATCTAGGGCTCAACCCGCCTTTCTTCCTAAATCTCATGATACCCTTCATGGGTGATACCCGAAGAAATACCCTCTCCCCGAATATGAATGCCACATCGCAAACTCTACGGTCGGCATAACTATTTGTCCTGGACTGAGTTGTACGAAGTCGATCCTGAATAATCTTGACCTTGTCAAAGGCCTCATGTACTAAATCTGTGCCCAACAACCGAGCCTCTCCTGGATCAAACCATCCAACTGGTGACTTGCACCGTATACCATACAATGCCTCATAGGGACCCATTTGAATGCTCGTATGGTAGCTATTATTGTAGGCGAACTCTGCGAGGGGAAAATCTGATCCCACGATCCTCTGAAGTCTATGACACAAGTGCATAGCATATCCTCCAAGATCTCAATAGTACACTCGGACTACCCGTCCGTCTGAGGATGGAATGATGTTCTCAAAGTAAACCGCGTACCCAACTCACGATGTACTACCCTCCAAAAGTGCGAGGTAAACTGCGTATCTCAATCAGAAATGATAGACACGGGCACACCGTGAAGATGAACGATCTCCTGAATATAATCTCTTCTAACCGCTCTGAGGAGTAGGTAACTGCCACAAGAATGAAGTGTGTTGGCTTACTCAACCTATCCAGAATAACCTACACAGCATTGAACTTCCTCTATGTCCATGGGAGTCCAACAACAAAGTCCATAGTGATATACTCCTACTTCCACTCAGGAATCTCTATCTGCTGAAGCAAACCACCAGGTATCTGGTGCTCATACTTTACCTGCTGATAATTCAGACACCGAGCTACATAAGCAACTATATCCTTTTTCATTCTCCTCTACCAATAATGTTGTCGAAGGTGCTGGTACATCTTGGCAGCGCCTGGGTGAATAGAATACCGAGAATCTTGAGCCTCCTCAAGGATCAACTCACAAAGTCCATCAAAATTAGCCACACACACACGACCCTGCTCCTCAAAACACCGTCATCTCCAACTGTAACCTGCTTGGCACCACTGAGCCAAACTATGTCACTAAAGACCATCAAGTGAGGGTCATCATACTGCCGATCTCTGATATGCTCAGACAAGGAAGATCGAGCGACTGTGCATGCTAGAATACGGCTGGGCTCTGAAATATCCAACCTCACAAACTGGTTGGTCAAAGTCTGAATATTTGAAGCTAGCGGCCTCTCACCAACTGGAATGAAATCAAAGGCTGCCATACTCGCGGCCTTCCTACTCAATGCATCGGCCACCACATTGGCCTTTCCAAGATGTTATAATATAGTGATATCACACTCTTTTAATAGCTCAAACCATCTCCTCTGCCTCAAATTGAGGTCCTTTTGCTTGAACAAATACTGAAGGCTGCGATGATACGTGAAAATCTCACACGACACGCCATAAAGATAGTGCCTCCAAATCTTCAGCGTGTGAACAATGGCTACCAACTCCAAGTCATGAACATGGTAATTCTTCTCATGAATCTTCAACTGCCGAGACGCATATGCAATCACCCTGCCCTAAATTCTGAACCTGATGGTAATACCAATACCGGTGCGGTAGTCAAAGTTGTCTTGAGCTTCTGAAAGCTCGCCTCACACTCGTCCAACCATCTGAATGGGGAACCCTTCTGGGTCAACCTGGTTATCGGGGCTGCTATAGATGAAAAACCATCCACGAACCCACGGTAATAACCCGCCAAACCCAAGAAGCTCCTGATTTTTGTAGTTGAAGTGGGTCTAGGTTAGTTCTGAATACCCTCTGCTGATATAGCGTGACCCAAGAAAGCGACTGAATCCAACCAAAACTCTCACTTCGAAAATTTAGCATACAACTGACTGTCCCTCAAAGTCTGGAGCACTATCCTGAGGTGTTGCTCATGATCCTCCCGACTGCAAGAGTATATCAAGATGTCATCAATAAACACCATCACAAAGGAATCCAGGTAAGGCTTGAACACTCAGTTCATCAAGTCCATAAATGTTGCTGGGGCATTAGTCAGCCCAAAGGACATCACCAAAAACTCATAATGCCCACATCGCGTCCGAAAAGCTGGCTTAGGGACATCAGGCGCCCTATTCCTCAACTGATGGTAGCCAGATCTCAAGTCAATCTTTGAAAACACCTTGGCACCCTGAAGCTGATCAAACAAATCATCAATCCTCGGTAGCGGATATTTGTTCTTGATAGTGACTTTGTTCAATTGCCTATAATCTATACACATCCGCATTGACCCATTATTCTTCTTCAAAAACAACATCGGTGTACCCCGGGGTGAGACACTAGGTCTAATGAAGCCCTTATCAAGAAAGTATTGCAACTGATCTTTCAATTCATTCAACTCTGGTGGGGCCATCCGGTATGGCAGGATAGAAATGGCCTGATTTCCCGGAGCTACATCAATGCAAAAGTAAATATCCCTGTTGGGTGGCATCCCGAACAGGTCTATAGGAAATACCTCAAGAAACTCATGAACAACAGGCACATAATCCATGGAAGGAACCTCAGCACTAGAATCACGAACATAAGCCAAATATGCCAAACACCCCTTCTCGGCCATACGTCGAGCCTTCATATAAGAAACAACCCTGCTGGAAGAATAACCAGGGGCCCTCTCCACTTTAATCGAGGCAACCCCGGCAAGGCTAAGGTCACTGTCTTGGCATGACAGCCCAAGATGGCATGATAAGGTGACAACCAATCTATGCCTAATAAAACATCGGAATCAACCATATCGAGGAGTAAAAGGTCTACACTGGTCTCAAGACTCCTAATGACGACCACACACGAGCGATATACACAATCTACAACAATAGCATCCCCCACGGGCGTGGACACATATACAGGGGCACTCAAAGAACCACAAGGCACAATCAAATATGAAGAAAAATAAGTGGATACATAGGAGTAAGTAGACCCCGGATCAAATAAAACTGAAGCATCTCTACTGCAAACTGAAATGGTACCTGTGATAACAACATCAGAAGATCAGACTCATGTCTGGCTGAGAATGCATAACATCGGTGTTGGGCCCACCATCCTCAACCATCTCTCTGGGATGACCTATAACAGGCAGGCCACCACCTGTGAACAACTATTTTTTGACCACACCCAAATTCTATACTATTTTTTTTTGCTATAAATATT
>ML339885.1:0-11754 GCA_005239505.1 Nicotiana paniculata | reverse complement strand
TCGAAAAGATTGTACTGACTTTCCTCTAACTAGTCATAGTCTATCCAATTAAACTTTATGTATGCCTATCCGAATATTCTAAATAATGGTGGTACTTTGAAAGTGTTGACTTAAAATAATTTTCACCTTTTCCCAAATATGTTTAATTTATTATTTCATTGGTCTCATATGTAGTATGAAGCAATTCACGTGGTAGTATGACTTAGGCACGCTTTTAATCTATTATCGTGATTATGTACACGTTTGCGTGAAATAATTATGATTCCCAAAGTAAGACTGAAGTACGCGTTTGCGCGACTTTGGCCAAACAATCATAATAATAAAAATGTTATTAATTGTGTCACGTTCGCATGACACAAATACAACTTTAAATGAACACTCGCAGAAATACTCGTAGACGCGACTTAATCTATCATCCTGATTGTGTACACGTTCGCGTGACATAATTGCTATTTTTTTAAATAATAAAGGGCTATTAATTATGTACACGTACGCGTGACATTATTTTTAGCGCATTAAATAAAATGAGTGCACGTACGTGTGATTCGTCTCAAAATAATTTCTTAAAAGCGATAAAAGGTAAAATATACATAGGTCCTAAAATGAGTAATTAAACAATTTAAGCCCAGTTTGATCAAAAGCGACCATGCTAAAACCACGGAACTCGGGAATGCCTAACACCTTCTCCCGGGTTAACAGAATTTCTTACCCGGTCTTCTGGCTTCGCAGACTTTAGAACAGAGTCAAATTTCCTCAATTTGGGATTTAATTCGGTGACTTGGGACACCATATAATTATTCCAAGTGGCGACTCTGAAACAAAAAGAATTAATCCCATTTCGATAAGTCACTTTAATTGGAAAAACTCCCCATAACCCCACCCTAACGGGAAAAAGGAGGTATGACAAGTACTATCTTAATATAATGAGATTGTGACAATGTCAGGCCTTGAGAAGTCTTGTGGATCTTAATTCCCAGAATTAAATCAGCAACTCCTAAGTCTTTCGTATCAAACTTGCCAGTTACCATATGCTTAGTCGCATTTATGTTGGCAATGCCATTACTCATTATCAACATATCATCCACATATAAGCAAACAATGACTATGTGATTTGGAAAATTTTTAATGTACACACATTTATCACATTCATTTATTTTAAAACCATTTGACAATATTGTTTGGTCAAATTTCGCATGCCATTGTTTGGGTGCTTGTTTTAATCCGTAAAGGGACTTAACAGTCTACATACCTTCTTTTCTTTACCTGAAACCACAAACCCTTCAGGTTGTTCCATATAGATTTCTTCCTCTAGCTCTCCATTTAAAAAGGCCGTCTTAACATCCATTTGATGAATTTCGAGACCATAAACTGCAGCTAATGCTACTAACGTTCGTATGGACGTAATTCTTGTAACTGGAGAGTATGTATCGAAATAGTCAAGACCTTCTCGTTGTCTATATCCTTTGACCACAAGTCTTGCCTTAAACTTGTCAATAGTGCCATCATCTTTCATTTTCCTCTTAAAGATCCATTTAGAACCCAACGGTTTATTTCCAGGAGGAAGATCAACTAATTCCCATGTATGGTTGTTCAATATGGATTCTATTTCACTATTGACTACCTCTTTCCAAAAAAATGATTCCGAAGAAGACATAACTTCTTTAAATGTTTGAGGCTCATTCTCCAATAAGAAAGTCATAAAATGAGGTCCAAATGAAGTAGACGTTCTTTGACGTTTACTACGTCTTGGATCCTCCTGATTAAATGTACTTTCTTTTGTTTCTTCCCGAGGTCGTTTAGATCCTTCACCAATCGACTTACATTTCTTTTTATACGGATATATATATTTTCAAAGAACTCAGCATTATCTGATTCTATAACCGTATTATTATGAATGTCGGGATTTTCTGATTTATGAACTAGAAATCGATGTGCTTTACTATTCGTAGCATATCTTATGAAAACACAATCAACGGTGTTTGGTCCTATTATTACCCTTTTGGGTTTAGGAACTTGCACTTTTACTAAACACCCCCACACTTTAAAATAATTCAAGTTGGGCTTCCTTCCTTTTCATTTTTCATATGAAATTGATTGTGTTTTGCTATGGGGTACTCGATTTAGTATTCGATTAGCCGTAAGAATAGCTTTCCCCCACAAGTTTTGTGGTAAACCAGAACGTATCAAAAATGCGTTCATCGTCTCCTTTAATGAACGATTCTTTCTTTCCGCAATCCCACTGGATTGGGGCGTGTAAGGGGTCGTTGTTTGATGAATAATTCCATATTCTAAACATGTTTCTTCAAAAGGTAATTCATATTCACCACCCCTATCACTTCTTATCCTTTTTATTTTCTTGTTAAGTTGTGTTTCAACTTCATTTTTGTATTGCTTGAATGCGTCTATTGCTTCATCTTTACTATTAAATAAGTAAACATAGCAATATCGAGTACTATCGTCAATAAAAGTTATGAAATACTTCTTTCCACCGTGAGATGGTATTGAATTGACTTCATGTTACAAATATTTGTGTGAATTAAGTCTAAAGGATTTGAATTCCTTTCAACTGACTTATAAGGATGTTTAACATACTTAGATTCCACACATATTTGACATTTTGATTTGTTGCATTCAAACATAGGCAATACTTCCAAGTTAATCATTTTTCGCAAGGTTTTATAATTGACATGACCCAAACGTATATGCCATAATTCATTTGACTCAAGTAAGTAAGACGAAGCTGAAATTTTATTATTATTTTCAACAACCATTACATTCAACTAGAAAAGGCCCTCGGTGAGGTAACCTTTTCCTACAAACATCTCGTTCTTACTTATTATAACCTTATTGGATACAAATACACATTTAAAACCATTCTTAACAAGAAGTCCAGCAGAGACTAAATTCTTCCTAATCTCGGGAACATGAAGGACGTTGTTCAAAGTCACCACTTTGTCGGAAGTCATTTTGAGAAATATCTTCCCACACCCTTCAATCTTGGCCTTTGCAGCATTTCCCATAGAAAACGTCTCTTCAAGTCCAACAAGAGCATAAGTAGCAAAATCTTCTCTAATAGCACAAACATGACGAGTGGCTGCAGAATCAATCCACCACTCTTTAGGATTGTCCACCAAGTTGCATTCGGAAAGTATGGCACACAATTCATCAACATCATCATGCTTTTCAACCATGTTTTCTTGACCCTTCTTCTTGTATTTCTTCGGAGCACGACACTCCGTAGATTTGTGTCCGACTTTTTCACAGTTGTAGCAATTTCCACTGAACCGCTTCTTGCTTGGGTTGTTTTTCGGTCCAGAAGCTAGGGGTGTTCAAAACCGAACCGAAACCGAAGCTTAATGGCTTATCGGTATTGGATTAACAGTTTAGCGGACGGGAAACAGATTAAATTTTTTTTATTAACGGCTTATCGGTTTGGAGGTGGATTATTCAATTTTCTTAACGGATAATCCGTTGACCCGTTAAGAATATATATATATATATATATATATATATATATATATATATATAAAATATCAAAAACCCTTCTACTTCGAGTACTCTATCTCTAACACCTAATTCTTAAATAATCAGAAACCCTAACGCCTAAATGTGTACCCTACTATATGGTCTCTCTCTGCAATATGTACAAAGAAAGGGAAAAAGGAATTTGAGCTATCATTTATCTCATTGAGGCTTAGTTCTCTTGTCCTAACAAGGAAACTGAATTTTTTTAAATCAAAACTCCTGCACAATGGAAACTTATGAAAACCAGTACTCCTCACACAGAGGAGTAGCAATGATTTTAGCACTTGTTTCAGCTATTGTGCTATCACCATTGTACGTGAAATGACGAAACAAAGATAATAGTTATTACGAGACAAGATGGAGTTGTGGGGGAATTGTATTGCTTGTGTACCTATAACACGACCTTGAACATAAGCACACTAGCTTCTTCTCGTGTGTTATCCCAATCGACATATCTCTGAAAGTAACGTTTTTCATTGGGTTTCTGAATTTCCATGGATACGACAGGCACACGAACTCCCTCGTCGTGTATTGACTCGTAGCTTATGTCCTCTAGTACTGGTACGACTTTGGGATCAAACTCCCCAAATATAATGCACACAATATAGATTGAATTAGGCCGATAAACCGCCGATAAAAGCTAAACCGATACCTATCCGCCCGATATCTTATCAGGTGGCTAGCGGATTAATACATTTAAAAGTCGATAACCGTTAATCCAAACCGTTACGAGTAATTAACCGCCCAATCCGCCCGATAAGCAGCCCTACCAGAAGCCTTCTTCCTCTTTTTGTTATCTTCAATAATATTTGCTCTCATTATTGTTGAGTTTCCACGGCCTCTCTTGTCAACAGCTCCTCTTCAATTCTCAACCGAACAATGAGATTTTCAAGGGACATCTCCTTGCGTTTGTGTTTCAAATAATTTTTGAAGTCCTTCCACAACAGATGCAACTTCTCAATCATCGCTGCTACTTGGAATGCTTCATTGATGACAAGACCTTCTATGAAAATTCTGTTAGTAAACATAATAAAGTTAATACTACCAACATTAGTATTAATTCTATTTATACCTTCAACAAGGAGATCGTGAATAATCATTTGCAATTCCTGGACCTGGGTAATAACATACTTGTTATCTACCATTTTGTAGTCCAAAAATTTTGCGGCAACGAACTTCTTCAACCCGGCATCTTCAGTTTTGTGTTTCTTTTCAAGCGCAATCCACAGTTCTTTTGGCGTCTCTACGCCACTGTAGACGTTATACAAAGCGTCCTCCATTCCACTAAGAATATAGTTCTTGCACAGAAAATCAGAGTGCTTCCACGCCTCAATCACGAGAAAGCGTTCATTCTCTGGAGTTTCATCGGACAACACAGGAACATATTCCTTAATGAACTTCTGGAGACTTAGAGTAGTCAAGTAGAAGAATATCTTTTGCTGCCAGCGCTTGAAATTAATCCCGAAATTTTTTTCGGGTTTCTCCGCCGGTGCCAACTGCCGGTGTTGTTCGGCTCGTTGAGGCATTGGCAGTTACCATCGGAACAACTTGGTTTCCGTTGTCATTCGTCATTTCTGTAAAAGAATGACACAAACGCTAAAATCACGTAGATTATAATCTCCAATAGAGTAGAAAATCACACAAAGGTTTTACTCTCCAGAAACAGTGAGTACAACACAAATACAAAAAATATATTAAATTCCTTAAGCTTGTTCGTAAACTGTATTTGTAAAATAATTATGGAGATAATAAAATAATATTCAAACAAAAATGTAAGTGAAATAAAAACCAATTCGAGCCCACTAAATTCACAGTGTTTCCTTAAGAAATTTAATCCCCTCCTAGTATCCAAGGTTATGGATTATTTTCTCCCAGGATAGAACGAATTATACACTGGTGTAGTGGTACTTCAAACCCTAGTGTTTCAGCGAACACAA
Organism: Nicotiana paniculata; assembly: GCA_005239505.1. NCBI lineage: Eukaryota > Viridiplantae > Streptophyta > Magnoliopsida > Solanales > Solanaceae > Nicotiana > Nicotiana paniculata. The sequence continues at coordinate 6,292 of ML339885.1, read as the reverse complement.
AACTCGGTAGCAAATCACACTTACTGTTGCTTTCTTTGAAGTTAAAAATATGCAGAAGAAAGGAGGAGAAATCAGAAATTCATATGGAAAATCTGAGAGAATGGACTTGTATTTATAGCCAAAGTTTGGCTGAAACTTCAGAATGACTGTTTTTGCAAAACGGTCATAGCATAAATGCTATAACATCAATGGCTATTTACTCAACAATAAAGAGGAAAAATTGAAGAGGGTAGTTAATTTTCTGTTACAAAAAGAGAAAACTGAAAATTGGATAACTGAATTGGATTTAATATTAATATTTATTTTAATATTAATATTTTGTTATTAAAACAATATTTAATAACATTTCTGTTAATATTTACTATCAACAAATAAATTTGGTCCAAAAATTAATCAATCGATCATTTATCCAAAGCCGAAGCCAAGCCGAGCCGAGCGACGACGGCGCGAGGCTTGCCTTCTTCTCAACTCTTTATGAGCTAGAAGAAGAACAATTGTTTATATACCCATCAAAAACCTTTTCATCTTCCCATATGGGACAATCAAGGAGGGAAACTCAAATATTACTCAAATATTTTATTTTTCCCTCCATTTCCCATTCACCCTATTTTAAGTATTAGTAGCTTAAAAACCCAACAATTAAGACCTTCCTTTCGTGTTATTACTATAAAAGATAGTTGCCTAACTCATAAAATTAAAACCTTATATCAAAATTATTCAAAGTTCCAAATTGAAAGCTATACTTTTTAAAGTAAAAAGGACTAAAATAAAATCACATTAGATCTCTGTTTAATAATAATAATAACTATGTATATGCTGTTTTATCTATAACTATAAAATGTACATGAATCTATCTATCTATCTATCTATCTATCTATCTATCTATCTATCTATCTATCTATCTATCTATCTATCTATCTTCTTTTAATAATATTTAATAACTCAAACATATTAATTAATAATAATATTTGTATAATTTAAAAAAAAATACTCATCCATATAGTGCGCGCGTACCCGGAGACTTGTAATATTAAAACTAAATGTTCATATATTATTTATATCTATATCTATACTATATTAAAGGTACGAAAGCTCTTAAAGAAATATTATTCGTCTTTTTTACCCTTCAAAAATAAGTTTCACACTAAATAAAATAGTAATTTGATCTTCCTAATATTTAGGCTTTGAAGTAAGCTAAAATTTTATTTATTAAATATTTTCTTATCTAAATTAGGTTGAAAGTCCCAATATCTAAAACTTTAATATCAATTAACATTTACCTTATATAAGAGTTATATACTACTCATATTTAGACGGTAGATATAATGAACTTTAAATTCAATTAGAATTATGGAATTTATGTAAATTAGATAGTGGAGGACTAAATTCAATTCGTATTCAAATTCACTATGGGAAGATCGTAAGTACCAAAATAACTTTCGATTTAAATGGCAGGATAACATTGAATCATTGTTAACGTTCCTATTGTAATTTGCAGGTGAGTTCTCAATTTCTATTGACGCTCTCTTAGCTTCTTCTTTCTTTCCTTTTTCTCTTTCAATTTTCGCTTCCTTTTTCCTTCTTATGATATATATCATGTAATTTTATTGTGCTTTTGAGATTTGATCTCGCACATTATTTTAACAAGTCTGCAAGCTAGAGAGATTGCATATACGTGTCATGTTCGAGCCAATAGTACTTCTAAGATGCTACTTCAAAAATATAGATTTCCTAGGTAGCAATAGATATTAATAACAAAGGTTATTAGTGTGGAAGTCATGAATACTGATAGTAGAAATGAGAGAAACATACTGAGTTTTAAAGTCTGACTGATTTGTATATATTACTTTTGGTTATTAATGAAAGCTTATAATTACCAAAAAAAAAAAAAAAAAAAAACTCATTCGGGGCTTTAATATTTAAATATTAATAGTTTCAAAAAAATATTAAAATAGTTTCACAATTTATTTCTCTGTCCATTTATCTTTATTCTTGTTGGACTTTAAGCCATTGAGCTTTAAAGACAAGGAGTGTGAATTGAAAAATGATGGGAAATAAAATGGAGGGAAATAAAAATTTGAATCAAGTGAGATTTGTCATGAACTTTGTACCACATTGGTAAAAGACAACTACACTTGTGTGTATAAATATATGATCACTTCTTAGAGCTCTTAAAAGGAGTTGAAGAGAATGAACCCTTGTGCCGTCGTCGTCGTCGCTCGGCTCGGCTTCGGCTTCGTCAAATGATCGATAAGATTATTTTTTGGACAAAAGTTATTTAATTAATTATCCAAAACGCTGAACGCTGCCTTTCCCTTCTGAACAGACACCTCTTCCTGAACAGACATCACACCTCTTCCGACAATTGCCTATAAATTCCGAGGCATGGCTTCCTTTTCACTTACTGAAAATCGAGAATTTCCTTCTGAAAAGTACTGCATTCTACTTCGCAGACTCTCTCTCAAATTCGTAAGTGTGATTTTGCTCCGTTCTTTGAGTTCGTTGGTATCCTGCAGTTTGTATTGCCACTGTTGCAGGAAGGTTTACTCCGTTTCATCCTAGGAGGATTTAATCCATTACCTTGAAAACTTGTGAGGGGGTTAAAATTCCTTAAAGACGCACAAGGAAATTGTGGACTCGGAATATTTCTTATCGTTTACAAATTTTCTGTTTCTTTTAACAGTTTTCTAATTTCTGTTTTAACACAGTATCGACAACAAGCTTAAGGAATTTTAATTTAACGTTTCTGTGTTGAAATTTATATTGAACTGTTATCTATATTTTCTATGATGGTTTGGAGACTAAAGCCTTTATGCTTTCTACTCCAATAACTGTTCTGTCCGGTTTAAAGTATATCAAAACTTTACCGGAATAATAAATGTACGGGTTTGAAGTATATAAAAACTTCACCATTGTTACGTGTTGTNTTCTATCTAACTACACTAAGCCTGCAACGATACATCAAGGAGGATGTTCCAGTCGTGGGAGAAGATACTCTTAAGTATGAACGATTTGTGGTAATTGAAGCATGGAAACACTCTGATTTCCTATGCAGAAACTACATTTTAAGTTGTTTGTAGGATGACTTGTATAATGTCTATAGTGTCATGGAAACTTCAAAAGAGTTATGGAACGCTCTTGAGAAAAAGTACAAGACCGAGGATGCTGGACTTAAGAAGTTCGTTGCTGCAAAAAGTTTGGAGTTTAAGATGATTGATAATAGGTCGGTCATCACTCAAGTCCAAGAGTTACAAGTCATCGTGCATGACCTCCTTGCTGAAGGTATGACCCGAGTCAATGATTTTATTAATAATATTAATAGTGTTATTAATTATAAATTTGTTATTGAAGGTATGGTCATAAATGAGGTGTTTCAAGTTGCTGATTTCATTGAAAAGTTACCTCCTTTATGGAAGGACTTTAAGAACTACTTGAAGCACAAGCACAAAGAGATGACACTTGAGGATCTAATTGTTCGTCTAAGGGTAGAAGAAGACAACAAAAATGTTGAAAAGATGTCACGTGGCAACTCGACAATAATGGGAGATAACATTGTTGAGGAAGCACCGAGAAATAAAAAGAAAAGAAAGAAGGCATCTGGACCAAAGAATTACCCGAACAAGAAGAAGTTCAAAGGTAGTTGTCACAACTGTGGAAAGCCCGGACATAAGGCCATAGATTGTAGTGCTCCAAAGAAAGAGTCACAAAAGAAGAAGAATCAAACAAATGTGGTAGAAGTGGAGGACTTGTGTGCCATGTTGTCTGAATGCAACTTGGTAGGAAATCCGAGAGAGTGGTGGATTGATTTTGGAGCCACGCGCCATATTTATGCAAACAAGGAACTATTTTCGTCTTATGCTCCCTCAAGACCCGACCAAACTCTTTTCATGGGAAATTCATCTACGGCCAAAATTGAGGGAGTTGGCAAGATTGCACTGAAGATGACATCCGGAAAAATTGTGACTTTAAATCAAGTTCTCCATGTTCCAGAAATTCGCAAGAATTTAGTATCTACAGCACTTCTTGTCAAAAATAGATTTAAGTGTGTATTTGTTTCCAATAGTGTTGTTTTAAGTAAGAATGATATGTATGTAGGCAAAGGTTACCTGAATGAGGGCCTTTTTAAGCTAAATGTAATAGCTATTCCTATCAATAAAGTTGAAGCTTCTTCTTACTTAGTTGAGTCAAACACTTTATGGCATGCACGCTTAGGCCACGTCAACTTCAAAACATTACGGAAAATGATTAATTTGGAAGTATTGCCAAAATTTGATTGCATTAACTCAAAATGTCAAATCTGTGTGGAATCAAAATATGCTAAGCATCCGTATAAGTCTGTCGAAAGGAATTCAAGTCCTTTTGATTTAATTCACACAGATATTTGTGACATGAAGTCAACACCACCTCGCTATGGTAAAAAGTACTTCATCACTTTTATTGACGATAGTACGAGATATTGCTATGTTTACCTACTTAGTAGTAAAGATGAAGCAATTGATGCATTCAAGCAATACAAGAATGAAGTTAAAATACAACTTAACAAAAAGATCAAAATGATAAGAAGTGATAAGGGTGGCGAATATGAATCTCCTTTTGAACAAATATGTTTGGAAAATGGCATTATTCAGCAAACAACTGCCCCGTACTCTCCTCAATCTAACCGAATTGCGAAAAGAAAGAATCGAACATTAAAGGAGATGCTGAATGCCTTGTGGATAAGTTCTGGTTTACCACAGAACTTGTGGGGGGAAGCTATACTTACAACAAATCGAATAATCAACCGTGTACCCCACAGTAAAACACAGTCCATCCCGTACGAGAAGTGGAAAGGAAGGAAACCTAGCTTGAAATATTTCAAAGTGTGGGGGTGTTTAGCTAAAGTACAGGTTCCTAAGCCTAAAAAGGTGAAGATAGGATTAAAAACGGTTGATTGTGTAATTATTGGATATGTAACTAATAGCAAGGCATATCGTTTTCTGGTTCATAAATCAGAAAATCCTGAGATCCACGTTAATACGGTAATAAAATCAGATAATGCTGAATTCTTTGAAACAATTTTTCCGTATAAAAAGGAAAGTGAATTGTCCTACCAAAATTCAAAATGACCTCGGGAGGAAACAACAAATGGTATGCCTAATGAGGAAAATCCGAGAAGAAGTAAACGTCAAAGGACATCTACTTCATTCGGCCCAGATTTTCTGACTTTCCTGCTAGAAAATGAGCCTCGAACCTTCAAGGAAGCAATGTCTTCCTCAGAAGCACATTATTGGAAAGAGGCTGTCAATAGTGAAATAGAATCCATATTGAGCAACCACACTTGGGAATTGGTTGATCTTCCTCCAGGTAACAAAACTTTGGGTTCTAAATGGATTTTCAAGAAGAAAATGAAAGACGATGGTACTATTGAGAAATACAAGGCAAGACTTGTTGTCAAAGGATTTAGACAACGAGAAAGTCTTGACTATTTTGACACATACTCTCTGGTAACAAGAATTATATCCATTCGGATGCTAATAGCGTTAGCCACCTTGTATGGTCTTCAAATCCATCAAATGGATGTAAAAACAGCCTTTTTATATGGTGATCTGGAGGAAAAAATTTACATGAACCAACCTGAAGGATTTGTGGTTCAGGGAAAAGAAAAGAAGATGTGCCGACTTGTTAAGTCCCTTTACGGACTAAAACAAGCACCCAACCAATGGCATGCGAAATTTGACCAAACAATGTTGTCAAACGGCNATATGAAAGACTTAGGAGTTGCCGATGTAATTCTAGGAATTAAAATCTAGAGGACTCCTCAGGGTCTGGCTTTGTCTCAATCACATTACGTGAAAATGGTACTTGAAAAATTCAAAAACTTGGAATTTAGAAGTGCAAGAACTCCAATTGACTTAAACAATTATCTTGTAAAGAATAAAGGTGAAAGCACGTCTCAATTGGATTATGCTCGTGTGTTGGGAAGATTAATGTATATCATGAACTGTACACGTCCTGATATAGCTTGTGCAATAAGTAAACTTAGTCGATTCACAAGTAATCCCAACAAACATCACTGGTTGGCAATGCGACGAGTTCTGGGATATTTGGAATATACCCAAGACTACGCCTTGCAGTACAATAATTATCCTGCGGTTATCGAAGGATATAGTGATGCAAATTGGATAACCGGCTTAACAGAAACAAAGTCCACAAGTGGATATGTTTTTACTGTTGGCAGAGGAGCAGTATTTTGGAAGTCTTCCAAACAGACGTGCATCGCTCGCTCTACAATGGAATCCGAGTTTATAGCTTT
>ML339883.1:0-113739 GCA_005239505.1 Nicotiana paniculata | reverse complement strand
ACCCACCTAATTGTTATGTATCGTAGTTAACCCCGTTGAGCCTATAATCCTGTTTCTTTAGAAGCCACATTACAAGCCATACCCCTTTTTTTGAAACAATCATATATTTGGACCTTGTCACCTCTCGTAAGCACTGAAAAAAGTGATGAAATATGGAAAAGTTAAAGTGTGGGGTGGTAAGTTGGTTTTTGAGGGGAACGATTGAAATACGGAGAAAGGTGCACTGTTTAAAAAAAAAAGTAAGAGTCACTTGAGAAAAAGAAGAAAAAAATATATATATATATATAGAAAATAAATAGTTGTATTGTTGTGAAAGAAAAATATATGTGTGACTCTTGATGTAATTGTGCTTAAAGAAATATGGGGTATTAACATTGATGTGAAGGTGGAGTTGGTTTAATATAAGTGTGAGGTTGAAAAGCTAAAGTATGTATATTAAAATGCTTAGGGAGGTGTAGTCACTCTTATATCCAAATGTATCCTACCCGTCCTGCAGCCTACATTACAACCAAATAAAGTCCTACTTGATCCTAGACTGAATGAGCTCGATTAGTAGAGTAGTACATTATGGGCAAGCCTATGGTGCATCTTTTATGGCATATGAATGTTATTTCTAAGAGTGAGTGAATTCTTTCTATCTGAAGTTCCTATTTTCTTAAATTTCATTGTGTGTGGAACTAACTCTTGAATTTGTTGAGGGCACATGATTCACAAAGGAAAGGTAATGTTGTTGACCTCTAAGTTAGAGTAGTGAGTGGATTGTGAATAAAGCATGGTATATGTGAGTCGACTATTGAGGCGAGGATGTCATACCTCTTGATTTAAACCTTTTAAAAATTCTTCGTATAACATGTTAAGGGATTTGCTTAATAAGTTGTGTACATGAGTATAGTTTGATTGCTCGAGGACGAGTAAATGTTTAAGTGTGGGGTATTGATGCGAGGCTAGAATTCATGGTTTAACATGTTATATGCCCTACATTTTATGTGCGTTAATGATAAAAATACTCTTTTTATGTGCATAATGGGGTCTATTTCATGTGTAGGTGAATTAGAGATGGAAACCGAGCTAAATGGATGACAAATACATCAAAAATACGCTCAAGAGGCGAGGAGGAGTACACCGGGCTATAGTCGGGCGCCAGAGCCCAAACGCATGACCCTGCCTGGCGTTAGCCAGGCGTTAGAGCTGAAACGCCTGACCCTGCCTGGCGTTATCCAGGCGTTAGAATCGAAACGCCTACCTTAGCTTGGCGTTAGCTAGGCGCCAGGGCCCAAAAGCCAGTCCCTTGTTCCGGTCAATTCCGAGTTTTAAAGAGTTTAAGTGTTTCCCGGTTGGAATAGAAGTCTCCTCCACGTTTAGGTTTTGTCCTAAACATATAAATAGACCCCAAAAACACAACTTGAAGAGGATTCGAGGAAAGGAAGTCATCAAAGTGAAGAAAAACCTGTGGATTACTACTCAGCAAAGCAAAAACATTGATTTTTACCTCCTTAGTTTATTACTCTATAATTCAATTATGCACGTTATTTTAGATTTGATATTTATGAATATGAGTAGCTAACTTTCTTAATCTAGGGTTTTGGTGGAACCCGTTGGGGGACCAACTTATGGTGATATTAATATAGTTTGGTTGATTGTTCATCTCTATTTGTTCAACTACGTTCTTATTGTAGCTAATTGAATGGCCATCAATTAGCTGTGCCTAATTAGTGTGTATCTACTTGAGAGAAAGTGCATATTTAGGTAATTGTTTGAACAACACCACTCCCAGAGTATAGACGAAAGTCATAACCGAGGGTTTAGAGGTTGGATTAGAGATAACGATACCTCGGGTGCAATCTAAAGTGAACTGTAATGCAATCTAGCTAGCGTAACTTGAGAGAGTGCGTCTAGTAAATTATCATAATTACTTGAGAGAGATTTATGGTAGATAGAGTGTTCATGATTGATAGAGACAACTAATCAAGCTATAAGAAGTATCCGAGAAGTAAGTTCACCAACGGGGGAAACCATAACCTTAGACCTTTATCATCATTGTTTACAACACATTGTTAGTAATTGCTAGTTATTATTATTGTCAGTAGAATTAGTAAAACATCACCAATTTATATTAAAAAGTCTTGAGAGAATTGATTGAGTAAAAGTTGCGTATTCTAAAGACTTGATTGATACGTAAATTCCCTGTGGGATCGACTCTGGGCATAATACCCCGGATTATATTTGCAACGCCCGTTTAGTCTTTTATTAGACATAGTTGAGCATGATCAGTGTGTCATAGGAAAAGGTTATTAGCCCAGTACGGTACAATCAAAATCGGCTTGAGGTCCGTGGATGGATCTAAATGTGAATGTGTGCTCTGTATCAGACTGGATGTGTTCATTTCAGCATAGCGTTGCTTACAGAGGAGTCTTCAGGCCTTGGATGTTATTTCTGTCGTCAGCTGTTCCGTGTAATCCCTATTGTGCCATGTGGGTTGTGAGACAAATTGATTATTCTCACACGTATTGAGATCCCATGTGGTTTGTGGTGTTGTGCGAGTAGGATGACTCTCGAGATGCAGGTCATTTATTTCACCTTAGTTGTGCTTGGTTTTCGTAGCATATGACGCTATCCGTCTACCCAGAATTTGTATTATGCACTTGTCACGATCCAATTTTCCTCCGTTGGGCGTCGTGATGGCACCTGGTCGACTAGGTGAGCCTAACATTAACTGAAATAACAACAATATTTAAATAACATCTAACAATTTTGAAATAGAATCTCTATAAAATTTACAATCCCAAAACCGATAGTACAAGTCATAAGCTCTACAGAGTTTGCTAGAAAACCTGTAAATACAACTGCTCTGAATAAGGGTAAACAATGTAAATACAAAAATCAGAAGGTGACTCCAAAGCCTGCGAAAGCAGCAACATGTTTACCTTGAGTCTCCACCGCAAGACCTGAACAACTAGCTAATGATCAACTGACTCCACAATACTTGGATCTGCACAAAAATGTGCAGAAGTGTAGTATGATTACACCACAACGCTATCCAACAAGTATCAAGACTAACCTCGGTGGAGTAGTGACGAGAAACAGTCAAGACACCTAGTGGACTAAATAACCTGAACAAGTATAAATGTAGGACTAAAATAAATACAATATCTCAATAAAGCTATGTACAATGACAAAGATAATATAGTACTTGCAATAACAAACAGAAACAACAATTAGCAACGGAACACAACAAGTAACAACACAGTAGAGTAAGCTGGGCACAATCTAAACCCGGAGAACACAATTAAAGAAGGACATGTATCGACTATATGAAAATAGCTGTTTTCACATCAGGTTTTATCCAATAATCACCACAAGGCACCAAACCTCAAAATATTCATAATTCACTGGTTCCAATTTGTGAACCCTAAACACTTGGCATCATATGCCTTTGCTACAACCAATAACTGCACGGACGACTCACGTGCCAATAGAACCAGACGAGGGTGTGTATCAACACTCCACAATATCAAGATCCATCCTCTTAACCGATAAGAGTGATTAACTACGTGTATGCTTGTGCAAGTGCTCTAACATAGTTCATGCCATCTAGTAAGTATGGAGAAAATAGACAACATGTAAAATATTTTCCCACAGTTTTTCACAAGATAAAACTCACAAATGTAAGTGCACCACCATACAAATATCAATAACAAGAATTTCCCCAGGCCATCACAAGTCATCACAAATCAATCCCTGACATAACCCACCTTGTCTCGCCACGTGTGAAATAATAAAGTAAATGTGCGCCTTGTCTCGTCACACTTGTATAATAATATTCCCACCTTGTCTCATCACATGCGCAACCCACATAATAACACCTGCACGACAGAAACCTCGTGCAACACAATAACACATGCACATCAGAAACCTCGTGCATCACAACAATAACTGCATAGTAGAAACCTCGTGCATCACAACAATAAGTACAATGGAAACAACAACAATAATACAAGAGTACAACAAGTAAATCAATTCAAGAACCCTCGACCATAAAGAAATGGTAGAACTAGTTCACAAGGAATAACCACAATACAGAATGCTAATCATAATAAGAACAGCTCGACAAGGGAGAAAATAATATATAACCACGGTTCCAAAAAGTACAGTTCAACAACAACGGAGATATCACGAGTTAATAATACCAAATAAGGATAAGTTAACTAAGATAAAGGATAACTAGCTTCATTTAGGATTTAGTACTGACAAAAGAGATACAATAATAACAATTAAGGATAAGCAACAAAAGGGAAAATCATGACCTCAATTAAGGATAAACAATTACAGAAGAGAGAATAAGAATTTCAAATAAAGATAAGCAGTTAGGGAAAAATAACATGGCAATAGGAGAGGTAACAATCTCCAGTTAAGTCATGTAAGAGTCAAATAGGCAATAAGAGTGGATCATGACGCAATTAATTCCAATTAAAGCAGGTAGAGGTGAAACTAGTAATTAAGAAAACTTAATCATAACAAAACAACTTCATACTCAGTGAATACAAGGACCTAAGAACCCTAAAAGGCCAATTTTCCACAAATAAGCCCGAGCACATACTCGTTACCTCGCGTACACGGACTCCACATGATACAATTAACATAGAAGGCTCAAATCCTAAGGGGTAGTTCCCCCACACAAGGTTCGGCAAGATACTTACCTCAAAGAAGACAAACCGATACTCAAAAGTAAACTTCCCCGGTGAAATAACTTTCGGACGGCTCAAATCTAGCCAAAATAACTTTAAAGCATAAATAAAACTCATAAGAAACTATTCCGGATCATAAAGCCTCAATCTTTATCAAAATCTAAAAATCAACCCAAAAGTTGACTCCCGGGCTCACACCTCGGAACCCGAAAAATTTCACAAAACCCGAACACCCATTCCGATACGAGTTAACCGTACTAAAATTATCAAATTCCGATACCAATTCGTCCCACAAAGCATCATTTTACATTTTGAAAGTTTTCTTCAAAATCCCCATTTTTCTCATTTCAAAACACTAAATAAATGATAAAAATAAAGATAAAATCATGAAATTTAATAAATTCTAGGTGAATAACACTTACCCAATCGATTTGCTTGAAAAACTCACAAAGAATTGCTCAAAACCGAGCTCTAGAACTCCAAAAATGGTGAAAATGGCTAACCCTCGGAATGGAGATCTATATATTCTTCCCATGCATCAAAGCATCGCGATTGCGAAGAGGAAATAAAGGCTGCCACAGAATTGCACTAGGTGATCGCGTATAAGGAACTACGATCGCAGAGAAGGAAAAGGCATAAGTACGTGATTGCGGAGTGATCTTTGCGAACGCAAAGAGGAAATGGTCATCAGCGCCTAGCTCCTAGTTCTACTACGCGAACGCGAAGAGGCAACATCGAACGCGAAGAAATGGAAGTGCACAAGTACGCCATCGGGAAACATACAATGCGAATGCAAAGAAGGAAAATATGGCAGGTCAACATAACAGTACGCGATCGCGACAGGAACTTCATGATCGCGAAGGAGCTCATCAGACACCAGAAACCAGCAACTCAAAACCTGAAGAAATGGCTCGTAGCCCATCTGAAACACAACCGAGGCCCCCAGGACCCCGTCTAAACACACCAACAAGTTCCACAACCTCACAGGATTCGTTCGAGGTCTCAAATCACATCAAACAACTTCAAAACTACCAATCGCACCATGAATCGAACTTATGAACTTTCAAATCCTCTAACTTCTAAAACTCGTGCTGAAACCTATCAAATCAACCAGGAATGACGTCAAATTTTGCAGGCAAATCCCAAATGACATAACGAATCTATTCCAACTCTCTAAATCGCATTCCGACCCCGATATCACCAAATTCAACTCTTGGTCAAACCTCTCCACCTTCCAAACTTCAACTTTTTCAACTTTCACCAGGATGCTTCAAATTACCCTACGGACCTCCAAATTGGGATCCAGACGCATGCCTAAGTACAAATTCACCATACGAAGCTGTTGAAATCCTACAAAACCTATTCTGGAACCGTTTACACAAAAGTCAAATTCCGGTCAACTCATCTGCTTAAGATTCCAAAACTAGAATCCTTCAACCGATTTGGCTACAAATCATCCGTTAAACTGCACTCGATCACGCATACACATAATATGAACCTGATCAAGACCTTATTCCGCCGAATGAGACTTAAATTCTCAAAATGACCGGTCAGATCGTTACATCACTTGGCGTGCTTGTGGCCAATATTCGGGCATTTCGTAGGTATGGGCATTATGTCTTGATGGGTATTTCCTTATTTATTGTTATGTGCGGATCGGGTGGCATGATAAGTATGATATTTGGATCGGATTGCATGCCGCAAAGGTACATGGTTGGATCGGGTTGCACGCCGCAACGGTATCATGTGTGGATCGGGTTGCACGCCGCAACAGTGAGATATTAAGCACGATTCCTTATATTTATTTTTATGCATCCTATTTCTTACCTCTGAGAAAGGCTCATGGTATTTGATGGCCGTTTTATTCATTACGCGGGATGGATAGTTCTTTTCCAAAGTTCGTTCTTCCTTATGTGCCATATTCAAGTTATAACTTATTGGCGCATCGATGGTGTCATATGAAATCTTAGATAATATTTGCAGTGGCTTATTGCCAGAGCAACATGTACTGGGTGAGACGAGATTATTGGACCTGGGATCGGTGCGATCAGATTTATATAAGGCATATTAAAGAGCAAATATCGTTAATCAGTTCATAATGAGGTAATGGTTCTTGTCAGGAGGAGGGACTCCATAATTTATGATTAGGTAGGTCATGATGAGTTTCTACACATCTCTTCCGTCGTAGTAGTATTGTGGGAGTTGGAACAAGACTTATATATGTTATGAGGTATATTACGGGCTTCGGGTCAGTGGAAATATCAACTGTTGTGCTTGGGGGAGATTACCTTGGACAAATGAGTTATGTGGTGCATGGTGTGATTTTAGCGGAGGATCATGGTCACATTGGGTTCGGTGTCTTGTGATTGATATGGTGTTCGTATGTGAGAATCTGGTATAGTTGAGAATTTTGGATGTTGAATTTGGTTCTAAAGCTTGATAGCTAAGGTAGTAGGAAAGATTTTCATTCTAGCTCGAGCTAATGTGCTCAACTGGGTTGTGGTGGAACAGGTAGGTGCATGAGGTGTTAAACAATTATTTTGGACAGCTCCGTGGCAGTTCCTAACACGTTCAAGGACGAACATATGTTTAGATGGGAGAGAATGTAACCACCCGATCGGTCATTTTGAGATCTAGCGCGTCGTTCTATGGTTTGAGGCCTTGAGTAACTTCACTTCAGGTATTATGACTTTTACGCGTGGTCAGAGAATTTCGGGAAGTTCGGAGTTGATTTGAAAAGAAAATTCTAATTTCGAAAGCTTTAAGTTGGAAGAGTTGATCAAGGTTTGACGTTTGAGTAGAAGACCTCGGAATTGGGATTTGAAGGTTCCAACGGGTTAGTATGATGATTTCGGACTTGGGCGTAGGTTCAGATTGAGAATCGGGTCGCCCTTGAGTATTTTGGCGCCTATTATGGAAAGTTGGCATTTTGGATGAATTTCAAAGTTTGGGTTGAATTAGATTTTGATAATATCGATGTCCGTTTGGGATTCTAAGCCAGGGAGTACCTCCATAGGGTAATTTGGAGCACATCCGGACGTTGATTTGGAAGTCTGTAGGTCGTTTCAGCGTTTGTTGGCGAAATTGGAAGATTTTGTAAAGTTTGACCCGGAGTGGAATTTTTTATATCAGGGTCGGATCTCGATTTCGAAAGTTGGAATAGCTCTGTAATGTCATTTATGACTTGTATGAAAAATTTGGCATCATTTCGAGTTGATTTGATAAGAATCGAACGAGCGGAAGTGTTTCTAGAAGTTCTTGAGTTTCTTGATTGAATTCATGAGTTTTGGAATCCGATTCGTGATTCTAGATGTTATTTAGGTATTTCCATCGCGTGAATGAGTTCGTATGATGTTTTTAAACTTGTGTTGATGTTTGGTTTGGAGCCCCGAGGGCTTAGAAGAGTTTCTGACATGTTCCGGAAGAGTTTTGAACAAAAATTTGACTGTTGGTGTTGCTGGTGCTCATGTATCGCAATTGAGAACATTTCTTCACATTTGCGAATTCGCAATTGCGAACATTTCTTCGCATTTGTGAAGTCTACTAATTTTTCCTTGGTTCGTAATTGCGAACATTTCTCCGCATTTGCGAATTCACAATTGCGAACATTTCTTCACATTTGTGAAGTCTGCCAATTTTTCCTTGGTTCGCAATTGCGAACAACTCTTCGCATTTGCGAGGGTTCGCAAATGCGAGCCCTGTGTCACAAATTCGACATCTGGGGCTGTTGTTAAGACTTAATTTCGGGACTTAGCCCATTTCTCTCACATTTTCATTTGGTTGGTCGATTTTTGGAGCTCTTCGAGGCGAGACTTTCATCATCTTTGGCAAGGTAAGTAATTCCCACACATTGCAAGTTAATTACATGAGTTACATATGGATTTAAGCATGAAATTTTGTAGAAATTTGAGATTTTGAAGAAAAACCTAGAAATTGGTATTTTTGGATTTTGACCACGAAATTTGACATGGAATTAGGAACAAATCGTATATTTGAGTTCGTGGTGTTATAGGTGAAGTATATCTTCAAAAAATTTTAGAATCTGGGCACGTGGGCCCAGGGCCCGAGGGTGACTTTATCAACTTTTCGAGCAGAGTGAAGAAGTGTTATAAATTAATTTATTATTAGAATTAGAGTATATATTTATGGATTTGTACATTGATTGACTACTTTGGGAGCGACAAGCATCCGTTTGGGTGTTAGAGTGGCGTTGGAGCCGGATTATGGAATTTCGTAGCGAGGTAAGTCTCCTGTCTAACTCTGTGAGGGGGAAACTACCCCCTAGATGTTGTAATTTATATGTGCTACTTGTTGGGGGGTGGGTCGGTAGGGGGCTACGTACACACGAAGTGATGAGAGTCCGTATGTAGCTACATTTATGTTACTGTCCGGGTAGACTCAGGTTCACGCCATGCTATAACTGTACTATTTGAGTTATCTCTTTCTTATTAAATTCTTTTACTTCGCATTACTACTCGATACTAGACGGGCGTAGAATGATAGACTTGCTATTGTAGAGATTTGACGAGTTTCATGACTAGCCATGGAATAGTTGTACTCCTCTTACGAATTTCTCCCGCGTTATACGTTCTCATCGAAAGGTTTCCTCAAAGCGCCTTATAACTCACATGTCCCTTCATGAGTGGGGTCAATGACCCATCAAAACTTCTTATTCTAATGGGATCGGGCCGTTCGCCTCGGCAGGATAGATACATCTATGTTTCGTGTTGTTCGACCCTCGACAGTGTGCAGATTATGATGGGATCGGGTCGTTCGCCTCGGCAGTATAATAGATGTATCTATGGTGCATGTCGTTCGACCCTCGGCAGTGCACAGATTATGATGGGATCGGGTCGTACGCATCGGCATTTCTATAAAATACTCTCATGGAAATCGTGCGTAATATTTGACAAGAAATCAGCGTATCTATGAGTCTTCCTGATTTGAATTATGACGACCTATCTGGTNATATATATATATATATATATATATATATATATATATATATATATATATATATACGCGCTCCGGTTGAGGAGGTAATTGCTAATTGAGAGTTGAGTCTATTGTAGAGAGGATGATTGTATTACGTATTTACATTTGTTTATTTCATTTGTACTCTGCCCCATATTTGTTTACTTCTTATTAAAACTGTCTTATTGGACCACTAGTAAGTGTCGACGTCGACCCCTCGTCACTACTTCTTTAGGGTTAGGCTAGATACTTACTGCGCACACGTTGATTTACGTACTCATGTTATACTTGTTGCACACTTTTGTGCAGGTACATATATGTCTGGTGTTTAGGCGCAGAGGCGCGGATGTTGCAAGGACTTACCGTGAGATGCATTTCATGTTTCGATCTGCAGCCTGCAGAGTCTCCATCAGAGTTATTTATGTTATTCTGTCAAAGTTGTATTCCAGACAGATATTGTATTTTATTACATTTCCTAGTTGATGCTCATACACTTGTGACAACGAATTTTTGGGGTACTTATGGGTTGTTCATTATTGTAGTTGTGAAGATAGTATCATTTATTCTGTAAATTCTATTTCTTACTATTTGGTTGATGACAATTACGATTTCAAAGTACTAAAATAAGTAATTAAGTTAATCATTCACCGTTGGCTTGCTTGATGGCGGTGTTAGGTGCAATCACAAACATTAGTGAATTTTGGATCGTGACAAAGTAAATCAAACCAGATATAGTGTTCAATTACCTATATGTCATAGAAGCAGCTACATAATACCTAGCCTTCCCTCTAAAGAAGAAGTAAAACTTTCTGTTTAGACATATATTCAAGCTGGCAGCTGGCAGCTGTCCGCTGTCAGTTTCCTTTCTCCACCTCATTATTTTCTTTTTCTCTTTATCTCCATATTACAGCAATTTTGTTATAATATTAATACGTGGGGAACCTTCCTAGTTCATTGACATTAGACAGAGATCATTAAAAATTGGTCTTGTGATATTTGCTCAAGTATGTTTTGTCCAATTTACTTGGCTACATGGCATAGTTTTCTTGTTTGTGCCACAAACATGTATTATTGGTACTACTTCTTCACAGATTTTGTAACACAAGGGATATATCGTAGAGGTCAAGAGAGAGAGAAATCACGCCGAATTTATCAAACATGTTTGCCATCTGCAACATTTTCTAGTGCTTCTAAGATACTACTAAATAATATTGACTATATTAGAATTAGACCTCTCTGCTATTTTCAATGCTTACTAATGCAACTGTTATATATAGCACGAATATGGACATGGGAGTCTAATTGAACACAGATACAAACAAGCTGACATGAAAATCTGGAAAATTAAGGGGACACGGCAAGAGGACATGCTATAACAGTAGACAAATTTGTTTCTATATTTTCTAAGTCAACTGAAAATATTTTCCAATACCGTCATATGTTAAAAGGGAAAAGGTCTAAAAATGTCACTCAACTTTCAGAAATTGTCTATTCATGTCATCCGTTAAAAAAATATTCATTTAATATCACTGCCGTTACACCTTTGGCTCACCTATGCCACTCACCGTTTTTAAAAAAAGTAAAATTGTGCCGTTAGTTCAATAATGGCATAGGTGAGCCAAAGATGTAACGGCGATGACATAAAATGAGCATTTTTTAACGGATGACATGGATAGACCATTTCCAAAAGTTGAGTGGCATTTTTAGACTTTTTTCGTATGTTAAATGACAACATCGGATACTGAAAGCACTCCAACTAGTTACATTATTGTCTGAGGATTGCAAAATATTATATTAAATGATAGCTGATTGATGTTAACTACTTTGGTCTGTATAGTTTGTTAAATGATATATAGTTTTCATTTTACTTTCTGGTAACTTCTCATTTGATTTTTTGTAAATACTGTTGGTGAATTCTTATTAAGCTGATGTGGTGCTGCTTCAGTCCAATTCTTTTGGTTCATATGAGTTTTTACAATATAGTAAAGTACAATTCTTCATCCATGAAAAAGACATGAAGCTAACAGAGTTATCTGAGGCAATAAAATCATGAAAACCAACTGAAATGTGAATAGGCAGTGAATCAGTTACTTTTTAGAACCATTAATTAGTTTATCAAGAGTTTGAAGTGTTTTTCATATTTGAGATCTCTTTCCTTTAGTACTGTTAAATTAATAGTAGGCGACTGTATGGATTTCATGACCTTTTAATTATTTTTATGTTAGATAATTTGGAGGCAAGGAAGGTTTGTGGGCCTATATTGTTATGATCCAAAATTCATTATAGGTCGTGATGGCGCCTAATATCTCTGTCACGCAAGCCAACGGTGCTTAATCAACTTAGTTACTCATTTTATTATTTTTTGAAATCATGAATCCCATTAACTATGTAAAGTAAGGTCTGGTACTCGTAGAAAACCTGCAATTTTTGTTTCCAACTTCTGTATAAAATTTAATTACAAGGTGCAATGATAAGAATTACGTGATCTATAATGACGAACATCCAGTAGGAACCCCCAACACTCGGTGTCACAAGTGCATAAACATCTACTGAGGAGTACAATAATAATACAATATCTGTCTGGAATACAAGTTAGACATGAGAATATAAATAACTTTGATGGAGACTTTGTATGATGCGGATCGTAACATGAATGCAACTCACCATAAAGTCCTTGCGCCCTTGCGCCCAAAAGACCATCAGACATATATATATATATATACACATACCTGCACAATAAGTGCAATAAGTGTAGCATGAGTACGTAAATGAATGCATACCTAGTAAGTATCTATCCTAATCTCAGAGAAGTAGTGACGAGGGGTCGACGCTGACACTAGGTCCAATAAAGCAGTATGCCAAATCCTAAACAGATATGAAGCACAACAGTAATAGTAGGATGAAACGGTAACCAATATAATCTTTCAAAAATTCTTTTAATGATAGAAGAACTTCTCAATCTCGTATCCTATGTCAACAGATAGGAAAATATCAAGTGCCAATATCAAATGAATAAGAAATACCATATAAAATGCAAGACATCAGTGGAAGAAAAATCTTGTGAATATTCGGACTGTTAGAGATATAACACACGATTATGCCGAGATCGTACGGTCCGATCCCATAAGGGATATGATACTGCCGAGACGAACGGTTCGATTCCATAATAATATGTACACTGCCGAGAGTCAAGCGGCGGGAACATAGATGCATCTATTAAACTATCGAGACGAACGACCCGCTCACATAAGAGTGTGGTACAAAATCCTGTCGAGGCTAACGATCAGATCACATTAGAATAAGAAGCTTTAACGGGTCCTTGACCCCACTCACGAATATACGTGCGAGTTATGAAATTTAAGAAAAACTTAGCAATGATGCGCACAACGTGAGAGAAATTCATAAGGGAAGCACAAATTATTCCGCGGATTATCAAGAGCTCATTACATCTCTAAAATAGCGAGTCTATCACCCTATGAAAGTCTAGTCCCAAGTCGTACGTGAAATAAAAGAATTAAATGAGCAAATATAACTCAACTACTATAGTTATAGCATCGCGTGAACCTAAGTCTACCCGGACAAAATCAGAAATTCTAGTATACGCACAGACATCCGTCACCTCATACGTGCATAGCTCCCACAACATGCAACACATAAGAATATAACACCTATGAGACAAATTTCCCCTCACAAGGTTAGACAGGAGATTTACCTCGTTCCGAAGTTCCATAACCGGCTCCAACGCAACTCTAACACATCAAACCTATGCCCGTCGCTCCAAAAATAGTCAAACAATGTGCAAACCAATAAAAACTAATACTCATAATAAATCAATTTATAATAATACTCAACTCCGCTTGAAAAGTCAATAAAGTCAACCCTTGGGCTCACATGCCCGGGTTCCGAATATTTTCAAAAATGAAATATTACCCAGAACTCATATGGTCTATATCCTGAAAATCATCCAATTTCGTCCATGAATCGACTATCAAATCAAGGATTTACCATATCTCAACTTTGGGGCACAAAATCCCAATTTCTACAATCCAAATATGGATAAAAATAATAATCAATAGAAATAATCATGGAGAAACATAAAAATAAAGGTTAGATATTTACCCCTCTTGTTGAGATGATAACAACGCCGCAAATATCACCTCAAACGGAGCTATAGAATTCAAGATATGCCCAAAATACTAAAATTCTCGGTTTAAAACATTGCCCAGATGATTTTTCTTCATCACCTTCGCGGGAGACCTTTGTGTTCACGAAGATCAATTTTTCGCGTTGAGCGGCCAACTCAAAATCCTTCTTCGCATTCGCGGAACCTCTCTCAATTTCGCTAAGAACAAAGCTTCACACCAGAAATCAACAATGTTGTCCGACACAGAAATGGGCATAACTCTCTCATACGACATTGTAATTCGACGATTCTTATTGCTATGGATCTGTAATTACGATACGAATCTAATGGTTCAATACTATCACAAATAAAAGGTTTTTTTATCAATGTAGTACCCTTTATTCTCAAAGAAACGATGACGAAACACCAAATAAGAGTGCGACACAATCCAAACACCTCCGAAACACACCCGAGGCCCCCGAGAAGTCGTCCAATAACACAAATCAGTCCCAAAATATAACACGAACCTGCTCAAGGAATCAAATCACACCAAACAACACCAAAACTATGAATCTATGATCAAAACCTTTTTTAAAATTTTCAAACATTCAAACCTCGACGAACACGTCCGATTCATACTTAAACATTATTGAATGTCGCCAAACTTCACACACAAGTCACAAATAATGATAGGAACCTATTCCAAGGATCGGAACCTCAAACAGACGGACATCGATAACATCAAAGTCCACTTCAAATCAAACTTAAGAAATTCTAAAACCTTCAAAATGCCAACTTTCCATATTAAGCGCCGAAATGCCCTCGGATCACCTGATAGTCAATCCGAACCTACGTCCAAGTTCAAAATCATCATACAAACCTATTGGAACCTTCAAATCTCGATTCCGATATCATTTACTCTAAAATCAAACCCTGATGAACTCTTCCAACTTAAAGCTTCCGAATTTATATTTTTCTTTCCAAATCAACTCTGAATTTCCCGAAATTCAATTCCGACCACACATACAAGTAATAATACCTGAAGTGAAACTACTCAAGGCCTCAAACCACCGGACAATGTGCTAGAGCTCAAAACGACCCATCGGGTCGTTACATACATTACTAAAAGTATTTGGAAGATGCCTCTAGGGAAGACAATTGATGTGCAGTTCATTTGTCGCAACCAATTCACTGGGAAAGAGGGTCGGATGCTTGCTAGATTTCTAGGGATTATCGCTAGAACCCCAAAACTAACTCCATTACATGTAGATGATTGGAGAAGTTTTGACAAAGATGAAAAGAAGAAATTGGTGGAGTTTGTGAGGGTAAGGAGTTGTTGTTGTTGTTGTTGTTGTTGCTGCTGTTGTTATTGCGAATCTAATGATATGTGATTTCTATTATACATGATTTTTTCTTGTGAACGTTTGCTTTATTTTTCTAGAAGAAGTTCTCTATCCCAACACGCAGAGAAAAATATGTCATAAAGCTACTAGGAAAGGAATGGAAATATTACAAGTGTGATTTAAAAAGTGAGTATACGTCAAAGTATAAGACCAAAGATGCTCTATTGAAAAATAGACCAAGTCGTATACCTAGAGATCAGTGGACTGGTCTCGTCTCTTAGTAGCTCTCTGATAAAGCTAAGGTATCAACTTCATAAGTCTTAAAAACACAGTTATCTACTTTTGATTTTTTTTCTTGGTTAGTTTTTTTTAATAAAATACTCTTCTTATGTTGCAATGACAGATGTCACGACCCAATATTTCCTCCATGAGAGGTCTACCGGAACCTAGTCTCTACGACTAGCTAAGCCGAACATTTGCTGAAAACAATGAAAATGAAAGCATAACTCTTAACCACTAATAACAACAAGTAATTAAATAACTGTAGAAATGCCGCTCGGCATATACAATAACCAACTCTCAAAATATACACAGAATTTCCTCAAGACCCGGAACATTATAAGTCACAAGCTTCTAAGAATTTGTCTAACTGTTCTATGCATCAGTATTTAGAATAAGTAAAGGAAGAACAACACAAAAGAGATAGAGGGGGACTCCGAGGTTTGCGGACGCGAGCAGATTTACCTTGAAGTCTTCAGAGCAGCAACGAGTATGCAACTAAAAGCGAGGCTGGTAGGAAGTACCTGGATCTGCACACGAAAACATGTGCAGAAGAGTAGCATGAGTACACCACAATGGTACAAAGTAAGTGCCAAGCCTAACCTCAGGCGAGTAGTGACGAGGTCAAGTTAGGACCACTGGTAAATAATAAATAAGGCAGGAGAATATACAGTATAATAAGAGATTAGAATTTAACAAAAAGAAACACAACCAAATAACAATACAACACACAGGGGTAAACAATAGGGGATCTCCCGAGATACCGCCTCACAGTCCCAAAATAAATATGCAGGGAGAATTCCCGAGGTACCGCCTAGTAGTCTCAAAAGTAAATATACAGGGAGAACTCCCGAGGTACCACCTCGTAGTCTCAAAAGTAAATGTACAGGGGATTCTCCCGGGATACCATCCGGTAGTCCCAAAGTAAATATGTAGGGGGATCTCCCGGTCCCGTAGTCCCAAAGAAAATACACAGCTCAAACAATGGACATAACAGTTACAGCAAGAAAACCTACAGTTTAGACTAAGTACAAGTCAAGAAAAGGAGAAGGAATCCACTAAGCATGTTGCACAGAGTTCAGATAAACAATTAAGACACGTAGACATGCTATTCTAGGCTAACATGATAACTACACATGCTAGTATAACTCAATTAAGATGAAACATGTTATTATTCAGTAAAAATCAGGTTTTACAACAAGTAGCCTGTGTATGCACTCATCACCTTGCATACACGGCGCTCACATGTCATAACAGTACCAAATACTAAGGGGATTTCTCCCACACAAGGTTAGACAAGCCACTTATCTCAAACCAAGCTCAATCAGTCGTATACAATGCCTTCTCCACGAATATCCGACTCTGAATGGCCAAAATCTAGCCAAAATCAATTACATACCATAAATATAACTATTTGAAACTAATCTAATTAATGAAATCAAAGCTAAAGCAAGAAATAAGAAAATCGCCCCAAAAAATCGACCGGGCCCACGTCTCGAAATCGGGTAAAAATCACAAAATATGAACACCCATTCATTCATGAGTTCATTCGTACCAAAATTATCCAAATCCAATGTCGAAATCCCAATCAAAACTCAAAAATTCGGTTAAAGAACTTTTCCCCATTTTCCCCAAAATTTCAACCCAATTCCGAAATTAAAAGGTGGAATCAACTATAAATTAATGAGATATAACCATAAAGGAGTTAAAACTCATTACCCACAAGCTTCCTCTGAAAAACCCTCAAATTTTGCCTCAATCCGAGCTCTCTAGATCAAACAATGGATAATGAATTCAAACCTTCTAACTTAGCCATTTCTGCCCAGTTAAACTGCACCCGCGGTCCAATTTCCGCTTCTGCGGTGCCGCTTTTGCGGCCAAGAGTCCGCACCTGTGGAGTTTCACTTAAACTCCCAGGCATCGTATCTGTGCACAACAATCCGCGTCTGTGCTCAATTGTCCGCTTCTACGGAAACCTTGGCCACCTCAGCTTCCTCAACTATTCCTCTTCTGTGATCACACTTCTACAGATACAGATCCTCTTTTACGGATTACACGTCGCAACTGCGACCACTGGCCAACCTCATCATCCCCGCATATGTAATCGCCCGCTCGCTTCTGCGAGCTCGCACCTGCAGCCAATCCACCGCAAGTGAGATGACACCAGAAACATCCCAACATCAGCCATTTCTCTAAGTCAAAAATGCATCCGATAATGATCTGAAACATACCCGAGGCCCCCGAGACCTCAACCAAATATACCAACAAGTCCTAAAACACCATACGAGCTCATCCGAGCCCTCAAATCACATCAAACAACGCTAAAAACACGAATCACCCTCCAATTCAAACTTAAAAAACTTGAAACTCCAAAATTCCACAACCAATGCCGAAACATATCAAACCACGTCCAATTGACCCCAAATTTTGCACAAAATTCATATTCATTATTAAGGACCTACTCCAACTTTCGGAATTAGAATCCATCCCCGATATCAAAAAGTCCACTACTGGCCAAACTTCCCAAAAAATCAACTTTTTCCATTTTAAGCCTAATTTAGCTACGGACCTCCCAAACACCATATGGACACGCTCCTAAGTCCAAAATCATCCAACGAAGTTGACGGAACTACAAAAATCTATTCTGGAGTCGTCTTCACACAGTTCTAACTACAGTCGAAATCTTAAGACTTAAGCTTTCGTTCCAGGGACTAGGTGTCCCAAGACACTTCGAAACCACAACCAAACCTCCCGGCAAGTCACATAAGCAAAAAGAGATACGGGGAAAGCAGTAAATAGGGGATCGGGGCTATTACTCTCAAAACGACTGGCCGAATCGTTCTAACAGAGGAGAACACAAGAAAATAGAAATAATATGGCAAAGCAAAATATGCCTCACACTGGCGGATCTAAAAGTATTTTTAACTTGATGGATGAGAAGGTATTCATACGAAAATTATAAAATAATATTTTTAAATACTTTTGTCGTTCATAAGTGACATTGCTTTTGTCGTATTAGGCTGAAAATGAGATAGAGCCTACACGAGCACAAGTTTTCATATTAACTCATAAACAACGTAAAGATGGGTGACCACTTGATGAGAATTCTACAAGGACAATTGTAAGATTCGTTCTCTAACTTTTAGTTTTTGAATTTCATCTGTTTTAGTGAAATCCAGGTTTAATAATTTTATTTGTATATTGTTCCTCCAAAACAACTCTTCCTAATCTAGAGGTATTTCTTTTTTAGCAACTTTTGTTTTGTTTCTGAATGAATTTACTTTGTTTGATAATCTTCTCTAATCAGGACATGATAAATGAAAGATTGAGGAGTAATTGTGAGAGATCGCATGGCTAGCCTCCTCACAGTGTTGCTTGGAAAGGAGATGTACATTCCCAGGTTTTGGTAAATGAAACAAGTGGGTATGTTTGAGGTCAGGGACTATGTACAACTCCTTCTATACTGTGGGGTAGTAAATCTTTCATAGGAAATATTGCTCCAGAGCATTCTTCTAATGATGTAAGAAAGTTAGAACAAAAGATAACAGAGTTAATATAGTTAAATGGAAAACAAATTGAAAAAATTAGTTTGATAAAACAATAATTATTCGTGTGCAAAATTGCTCCTAATGAGTTATCGTCGCAGAATATCAATGGATTATCGACTGAACAGGTAACTCAACTTCAAACTTTAAGATATGTTTTCAGAAATTTTAATCTTTTGAAATTAATGTTATATAACTAGCTAATATTAATCAGGTCCCTGATGCAAACGGTGGTAATGAACGAGCACCACAAGCACAACGGATGCATAATATTGGTGAAAATAGTCCATCTTCTCATGATATGCTCTTGTATTATAATTTGTTACTATCTTACTTATTTATTAAATGGTGCTCAATATTCCATATATCGAGTCGCTAATGAATATTGAACATTTTATTCTTAAGTTAGGTTTCTGTAAATCCATCTAATATCTCAGTAACTTGGTTTGCCCATAAATTATAGACTAATCATCATGAGCTTCTTAGTGCTTCTCCTTCACCTTATGTTTCACAGCAGAAGATGGTGTTGGTATTGTTGGTACATTTTTGGGTATTCTTGTGTTTGGAGGTAGTACTAATTATTCGAAGAGAATTCTTTCTCCCGATGTTTCTTTTGTTTTTGCATTCAAAATGTTTATGATCCTCTCCAAGGCGGTAGTTGATGTGTTTCTGTTGATGGTATGTATAATTTGGTTTATTTTGGGTGTATTGGAAGTCTATCAGAATAGTATTTGAGTTGCTTTTTTTTAGTTATTTATAACTGTTTTGCCGACAGTTTTTTGTGATGCATTTTTATGGCAGCAAGCTTGTAGTTTGCTTATGGGTAATATTGCAATTGATGTTGAATTCCTGTACTTTTTTTTCAGTTGAATTGGTTGAAGTTGCAGCTACTTTGACATATTTTAGATGGAGACTCACAATCTTTTTTTTGTTTCACATTTGATTTCATCTTTTGGCATTCACTTATTTTATTATTTCAGGTTATACAATATGAAGTTTAAAAACTTAGCATGTGAATGATGAAGAATTGCAAAAATTATTTGAGGGCTACAAATATACTATGTTGTTATTGTTGGTATTTAGTAGAATTAGTTACAACGACATTAGTTTTTTTAGTTTAAACAATGACACTTTTTATTTTATTTCTCTCATACATTCATATTATGGAATGTATTTTCTTCTATCTGTCGTGATATTATGATTTTTTTGTGTGAAATAGTAGTATTATCTTTGGTAGCGTTTGTCTATTTTTAAGATAGTTTCAGTATCTACAGAAAAAGGTTGTTAGAAGTAATAGATAAACCATTATAATTATCGTTAAAACTTTTATATTTTATGGAAATAAATTTTAGTTTTCATTTGCCGTTGAAAGGGTTACTTTTTAGCGACTATTTAATTGGATTTAACGGCAATATAAAAGGATGCTAAAGGTGCAAACACTTGCATTAAAGCTGTGACTTTGAACGGCAATTCAAATGGATGCCCCGGCAATTAAATGGAAGCTAAAGGTAGAAACTAATCCACTTTAGGAACATATTCAGCGGTCATTAAAATTGTCGCTAAATAAGTGCCGCAAAAACCTACGATTTTTAGCGGCAATTCAGTCTGCCTTTGCCGAATTTTTTGTAAATGGCCTCTATATGCTTTAGCGACCCCATGTGCAGCGGAAATAAGTAAATGGCTGGTAAATATTTTAGCGGCAATAGTTATTTCCACTAAAGGCCTTTTCTGTTGCCGCTAAATCTCCTTTTCTTGTAGTGAGACCTGATCCGGATGGTCGTTTTGAGAGTATCAGCCCCGATCCCCGATTTATTTCTCCTTCTGTTTTATTCTATGGTTGGTTGAGTTGCCGCGGTGCTCGGAGTCGGGTTCGGGATAGTTTCAGAGTGGAATGAGACACATAGTCCCTAAGTTTGAAGTTTAAGTTGTAAGAGTAACCGTAGGTTGATTTGTGTGAAGACGACTCCATAATGGAGTTTTGATGGTTCCAATAGCTCAGTAGGGTGATTTTGGTCTAAGAGCGTGTCCGTATATTGATTTGGAGGTCCGTAGGTCATTTCAGCGTTAATTGGCGAAAGTTGGATGAATTTTTGGAAAGTTTGATTGGAAGTGAAATTTTTGATATCGGGGTTGGATTCCAATTACGGAAGTTGGAGTAGGTCCATAATTTCAATTATGACTTATATGCAAAATTTGAGGTCAATCGGACGTATTTTGATAGGCTTCAACATCAAATGTAGAAGTTTGAAGTTCTAAATTTTATTAAGCTTGAATTGGGGTGCGATCCGTAGTTTTAGCGTTGTTTAAGGTGATTTGAAGGCTCGACTAAGTTCGTAAAATATTTTAGAACTTGTTGGGAGGTTTGGTTGAGGTCCCAGGGGCCTCGGGTGGATTTCGGATAGTTAACCGATTGGGATTTGATCTTGAAAGATGGCTGAAGTTGCAAATACCTACTGCTTCTGGTTTCCTTCTACGCGTTCGCGAAGGTGTTCCCGTATTCACGTAGAGGAGTTGATCGCTGCTTGAAATTTTCCCTTCGCATTCACGAAGGAGGCCCCGTGTTCGCGAAGAGGTCAGGTCGTGGTGCTATGCGATCGCGGAAAGGACAACGCGTTCGCGAAGAGGAAGGGAGCTGGGGTGAGCCTCACGCATAGGTCTACGCGTTCACGTCTAAGGCTCCGCGTTCACAAAGGTCTGGGAGCACTGGGCATCGCGTTCGCGAGTGGACCTCGCGTTCGTGTATGAGGGATGTTGGACTTGAAGCATTTTGTGCTTTGCGAACGCGAGGAAAATTTTGCGTTCGCGAAGAAGAAATACCTGGGCAGCAGTATTGATTTAAAAAATGAGGGTTTGAACCCATTTTTCATATTTTGAGCTGCAGAACTCAGATTTGGGAGATTCTTGAAGGGATTTTCAAGGGATTGATTGCGGGTAAGTGATTCTCACTCAGTTTTGGTTAAATTCCATGTTTACGTCTTTAATTTCAATATTTAATTAGTGATTTTAGGTGGAAAATTGGGTAAAATGGAGGAAAGTTCTTAGGCCGAATTTTGAGGTTTTGATCAAGAGTTCTGCATTAGATTTGAGTAATTTTGGTATGGATGGACTCATGGTTGAATGAGTGTTTTGCATTTTGTGATTTTTACCCGATTACGAGACGTGGGCCCTGGTCGACCTTTTGCAGGGATTTTTCAATTCTTTGCTAAAGTCGTAGTTTCATTATTTAGATTATTTTCCTATAGTTATATTTATAGTATGTAGTTGTTTTTTTCTAGATTTGGGTCGTTCGGAGTCGAAAATCGAGGGAAAGACCTCTTATTGACTGATTGAGCGAGGTTCGAAGTAAGTGACTTGTCTAAGTCTGTGTTGGGGAATTCTCCCTTAGTATTTGGTATTGTTGTGACAAATTATTCTTTGTGAGGGCCGTGTAAGCGAGGTGACGAGTGCGTACGCTAAATGCTGACATTCCGATTTTATCTAAGTAGTTTTCCTTTTATGCCTTAACTATGTTACCTTAGCATGTATAGTCACCATGTTTAGCCTAATTGCACATGTCTACTTGTTTTATCTCTTATTTGCAACTTGTACTACATGTCTAGTTGAATTTCCTATTCTTTTGATTCAGTATTCATTATTTAATTTGGGTTTTCTTATTTGAACTTGCTATCCTTGAAATACCATTGTTTCAGTTGTCATGTCTTAATTTTCATGATTGTTGTTGAGATGACTGTTTGGTTATTGCACGAGGATTCTGTCGTGCCATTGTGATTATTGATACACATGTGGTGTTATAAAGTATGGGTGTTGTAACGCATGCGGTGAGATAAGGTGAGATTGATACATGTGGCTAGTAGGGAACTACTAAAAGTCATGCGGTGTGATAAAGTTGGCTAAGATGCGAGATGCTATTTTGGGGAGATACCTCGAAAATGCCCCTATTTATTTCCTCTATTTGCTATATTTATTGTTGTTGCCTTTCCTTAACTTTTAAGATATTTGCTTTTCTTTCATGTTGTACTTGTATTTATTGACTTTGTTTATTACATTCCATAAATTCTCAATGTTTCACTGCTCTGTCATTTCATTATATTGTTATATCTTCTGCCTTGTTTTCTTATTATTTCCAGTAGGGCCCTGACCTGACCTCGTCACTATTCTACCGAGGTTAGGCTTGACACTTACTAGTTCCTGTTGTGGTGTACTCATACTACGCTTTCGTACATCGTTTTGTGAAGAACCAGGTACATCCTACCAACCTCGACATTAAAGCGTTGTGTAGCTGCTTGGAGACTTAAAGGTACACCTGTATCTAGAGCTTGTGACTTATATTTCACCGCGTTTTGGGATTTGTACATGTTGAACAGCCATTTTTATCTATATAACTGTTGATGTTTCTATTTAAGTTGTTATTTTAGTTATTCTGCATATTTGTTAGGCTTACTTAGTCTTAGAGACTAGGTGCCGTCAATACGTCTTACAGAGGGAAACTTGGGCCGTGAAAAGTTGGTATTAGAGATCTAGGTTCATAGGTGTTATGAGTCACAAGCAGGTTTAGTAGAGTCTCGTGGATCGGTACATAGACGCCTGTACTTATCTTCGGGAGGCTATTGAATTGTTTGGAAAAGATTCATATATTTGATTCCTTATCATGCGAAATCTTGGACTTCAGATTTTAAATTTTCTATCTTTCTATTCTCCCATAGATGGTGAGAACACGCACAGCTGGATCGGATGATCAGACAACCGTGCCCCCTACTAGAGCCGCGAGAGGTTGGGGCTGGGATAGAGGCTGAGGGTGTCCACATGGTGTAGCCAGAGCACCCCGACGAGCTGCTACAGAGGAGCCACCAGTAGCTTCAGTCGTAAAATAGGCACCTGAGAGGCCTGTTGCTACACCAGCCCTCCAAGAGACTGTCGCCTGGTTTCTGAGTATGTTTAGCACTTTGGCTCAGACAAGGTTTATACCACTTGCTCCCCTTACATATCAGGTGGAGGAGGAGCACAAACTCCCACCACCTGTACCCTAGAGCAGAGTGGTCGACCCGGTTCCAGAGGTTATACCAGTGCAACCGGTAGCCCCAGTTGGGCCCGAGGCTAGGGCAGTAGTTTTTGAGGAGGAAAAGCTCGGCTCGAGAGGTACAAGAAGTACCACCCTCCTACTTTCAGTGGCTTGGGTTAGAGAATGCCCAGGGTTTTCTTGAGGAGTGCCACCGTATCCTCCGTACTATGGGTGTTGCGGAGTCTACTGGGGCTTCTTTCACTATGTTCCAACTTAGAGGAACAACTTATCAGTGGTGGAGAGCATATGGGTTGGGTAGTCCGGCCGAGGCAACTTCACTCTCTTGGACTCAGTACTCAGATATGTTCTTGAGTGAGTATGTTCCCTAGAGTCACAGAGATGCATGGCGCATAGAGTTTGAGCAGTTGCGCCAGGGTTCTATGATTGTGTCGGAGTATGCGCTCCAGTTTAGTGATTTGGCTAGGCATGCACCAACATTGGTTTCTACTATTCGAGAGCGGGTTCGTCGATTTATCGAGGGACTCAACTGTAAGGTCCGTAAAATTTTACCTAAAAAACCGAAATTTCGTGGTGCCAAGTTAGATTTAGGTATTATAGTAGATTGAACAGTACGTTGCTTAGTTAAAGGAAAATGTTTTGCAGAAGAGTGCATTTCTGCGGCCCATTATGCGGCCGAATAATCACTCTGCGGACGACATATTTCTCATAGAGTGAGGCAGTTAAATTGGCCAATTTTGAGGCCAGTTATGCGGCCCAATTATGCGATCGCATAATCACTTTGCGAGCCGCATGTTGATCGCATATCCACCTTGGACTTTTGAAAAGGGAAGTTCTGCGGTGCATTATGTGATCGCAGAATAGGTATGCGGACCGTATATTGGTCGCATACACAGCCAAAAAATTCTAGCGCTTGAGGCTACCTTTGCAGGCCGCATAGTCATTATGCGGTCGAATATGCAACCACAGATCTGAGTCGGAGGGTTCATTTTTATATTTTTATAACCCGACCCTATTTTGATAAATAACGTTTGGGGCTTCATTTGGGGCGATATTCTGATTAATTTAGAGGCATGTAAGAGCAATATAGAGAGAGAAAGAGAGAACCTAGCTTTCAATTCACCCAATCTTGCTCAAATCTGCAAGAATCAAGGAAGCTAGCCACTAGATTATCCTCAATCTGGGTAAGTCCTACTTCTAGAGCTTGCATGCAATAAGAAAAAAGTTCAAATATATTGTGGGGTTAGAAATAAGCCATGCATGGGGCATTAAGTTATAGTATGTGGGATTACTGAACTATTTTGGGTAGCTCTTGTTGAAGTTGGTTGAGGGGAGAAAGAATTTCCATTGTAGAACCTTGTAGTCTCTTTCACATGCTAGGTGTTTGATGAAATTCCTAAGAGAGTTATACCATGGGAAATATTTCTAATTATTAATCGATTTTCGCTATCTTTCTATAGATTATTATCGCTAGAGGTGTTGGTGTATTGTAGTAACTTAAGGAAAGCTCAACCAGGTATGTGGGCTAAACTCCTCTCTCGGAATTGAATTCCATAATGCTTCCGTAAGTTTATGTATGACCGGCTCAAATTCCCTAATTCTTACGTTTCGGGTTATCCCCTATAATCTCATAAAACTTGATTGTTTCGAAGGATCCTTATATTGAACGATAGATGTTTAAAGCATGGGTCTCTTATTAAAATTGTATAGCTTTGAGTTGTACTGTAAATGAAAACCGGTATACCAATTAGGTGAGGAAAACTCGATATGCTTAATAGTCCTAATTGCTTGTATGTTTATTAAATGTCTTGATTTAGTGTGTCTAGTCGATATAAACTATAAGGATGTATGAAAACTAAATAAATGAACTGAGGAAATAGAGTGTGGATAACATCTATAATTGTGTCTAGTGATGCCTATGAAATGAGAAAATGATATTCCAAATGGGCTTGTGTTGTAAGAATTTGTGTGCAATATGTATTTTAATGCTCGCATTATGCTATCTTGTCACTTGATGATGTAATGAAGATATGGGATATGTGTTAAAGTACCAAAATATGTGAAAGCCTCTATATGCCCACGATTCATAATTTCTCTTGTGTGTACTTAATATCTTGAATTGAAAGGCTTGTTGACGAAATTGATATCTATATGAAATATGTGGAAAGAACTCGAATTATGAAATGCGGCCAAGTGCCAAGTGGGTTATAACTAATGTGGCCACTAGTGCTGAAGAAATTGTAATATGTGCGGGAAATGTGGAATGAGATGACTGATGGAAAATAGAAATTTCTTGAGTAAGACGGCCTAATCGATCAGGCCGTTATCAGACGCCATGTCGCACACATAGTGGTATTGTGCAGAAAATTGAAACCAAAATTGTAACGAGAAATGAGATTGTAGAGAATGTCTCCAGTAAGATGACCTAGCCGATCGGGTCGTCATCAGACTTCGTGCCAATAGTACGGTGGCATTATGAATAGTGGCATTGTGAACAACAGTATTGTGGATAGTAGTATCGTGAACTGTGGTATTATCGGTACTAAAGATTTCCCAACTAAAAATATGTATTACTTTTGTCTTCTTTAAAAATTGTTGTGTTTCAATTGGGCAATTAGGTATTATTGATTGTGACTTGTTGTTTCTATGGCTTCCCTTTTTCTTGTATGGTTATTCTATTTTGAAAGGTGATTTTTAGCTTTGCATACTAGTACTATTCGATAGTACTAACGTCCCTTTTGCCGGGGGCGCTCCATCTTTAATGGATGCAGGTGGTTCCATAGTAGGCGGCAGTGATCAGTTATAGCGGTACGCTCCTTTCAGCTAACTTGGTGATCCCCACTTCATTTCGGGGTCCAGTGTCATTTGGTTATCGTATACTTTGTATTTTGAGGTATAGCCAGAGCCTTGTTCCCGGCACTTCCATATTACTCTTCAATTCTACTTAGAGGCTCCGTAGACAGGTTGTGGGTGGTGTTTGACATTTGAGATTTAACTAGAAATATTGATATTTGGCAAATATGTTTTTTCTTCATATCTATAAAAAATGTAATATTTTGATATTATGGTTGACACTACTAATGAAAACAAAATGAAATATTTACAAAAGTATGATTAATGGAGTTCATCTCCTCTTTATTCATGAATTGGTTTGGGTAGAATGAAACATAACAGGCTTGCTCAGTCGGGTTTACTCGGTTGAGCGTCGGTCACGCTCCTAGGTTTCTGGGGCGTGACATCAACCCCAGTATTAGATTTATCATGGCATGAGAGTTTGAGATGGACATCTCATACCAGCAGGTAGTAGGGATTGGTAGGAGGTTGGAGGGTATGTTGACTCGGGTGAGAGAGGAGAGGGAGAAGGAGGTCAAGAGGTTTCGAGAGTCTGGAACATACAGTGGTACCCTGATGACTTCCAAATCCACTACTAAAATGTAAGTGTACACGGACGCATGCAATATAATTTACCCAACTATGAGTCAGGGTCGAATCCCACAGAGAACAATATGTAGGTGATTAGGTGTGTAAGAGAATTATCACTTATTATGCTAAGCCAAACACTTCGGATGGTTTTGAGAAAATATTTATAACTAATTGCGAAAATGTAAACTAACCTAAAATGCAAGTAAAATGATCAATGGCTACAAGTATGGATGCACATGGAATTACACTCAAGTAACGATCCAAAGTATTTCACAATTTTACAAATATAAGCGTGTTTATGTTAATTATCCTGGGGTAGTAATTCTATATTAGCCTCTTCTGAAGACTAACAAGACTTACTAATTGAATTATCCCTAAAATAATTAAGAGATTAAGCACACCCAAATATAACTACAAGTAGTTCAATCCTATCCCTAGATAAAATCTATAAAGTGAGGGTTAAAGCCTCAAGTTCTTGTTAATTAATCTTTCCCAACCCCAAATCATCTTTTCCAAAATTAATTAGAATTAAATGGGCGATTCCTAGGGTTAGCTAAGCCCTTTAGAAACATTAAAGAAAAAAAAATTAAAGAAACAATAACTCACTTCATAATAAATAAAAATCGCTCAATACATAAGCACAACAAGATATTTAATCCACACCTTAAATATAAATATTTCCATAAACAAGATACAAGTATTGGAAAAAAAAATACTACACACTTAAATATTCAATACAAAGCAAGGAAATGAAGAAATGAGCATAAATGAGTAAGAAATTCTCAATCAAAAGCTTCAAATCTTCAAGACCCAAGTGTGTGTGCAAGAACCCTAGCTCCAAAACTTGTCTTCTCTAGTCAAGGGACTGAAAAATAAGCCAAAGATATTTTACAAATGAGCTAGGTCGTGTATTAAATGATTTGGGGATCAAAACATGTAATTCCATTTCTACCCAGAAAACATGCTATGTGATCGCATAGAGAGAACCGCGATCGCGGTTACATCTTCTACAAAGGTACGTGATCGCGTAGAGTAGTTGACCAGTGCTGACCGACTTTAATTCTTTGTGTTCGCACAGATAAAACCGTGTTCGCATAGCTTCCTTATATTGAACTTCTTCGATCGCCTGTAACCCTCCGCGATCGCATAGAATAATAACTGGCAGCAGTCCATTTTTCCCAATTTAACACATTTTGACTTGTTTTCTTACGTATCTTCTCCAAATCATATGATCCATGAAATATGCCAATAAACCTCAGAAAATTCCTTACTTTCTCAATAAAATCATACAAAATCCTAAGTAACAAGAAGAGATAAGTTGGTAAAATATCAACTTATCATACCCATGCCCCAGTTACACCTCGTCATGGTAGCGGCTATGTGTGTTGCCCTGTTCATTCAGCACTTTCGGCTTCCAGTGGTACTTCGGCCTCTCTTAGGCCTCAAAATCCCTATTATGCACAACCATTATCTAATGTACCTCCCGCACGGGGTGCTTTTAGCGATCAACTCAGCCGATCAGGCCCGAGCCAGCCACAACAGCCACGTCCTCCGCGAACTTGTTTTGAGTGTGGTGACACTCATCACGTGGTGAGGGATTTCCAAACTCAGGAGGGTTGCACCTCCACAGACTACTCAGGCTCCCGTATTTCACCAAATCCTCGGGATTCTCAATCCATGGTTGCAGCACCAGTTGCAACCCCACCTGCACAATCAGCTAGAGGTGGAGGTCGAGTGTAGCCGGACTGGTCATTTTGAGAATTTGCACTTCGCTCAGTAGCTTACGGCATGAGTAGCTTCGTATGATTTATTATGACTTGTGTGAATCGTCAATTTCAGTTTTAAGGTTAATCGAAATCGGTTTGGAAAAATGAATCTCATTGTTGAAGCTTTAAGTTGAAAAAGTTGACCAAGTTTGAATTTTTGTGAATTTGACCCCGGGGCGGAGCTTTAGTGGTTCTATTAGGTCTGGATGGTGATTTTGGACTCGGGCGTCGGATTTTCATTTGGATGTTTCTAGAAGGTTTCGGCACAAGTTGGCAAAAATTGGAAATTTAAATGTTTGAAAAGTTAATAAGTTTGACCGGAAGTTGACTTTGAGGATATCAGATTGTGGTTCGGAAATTGGAATAGCTTTTTCATGTCATTCATGACTTGTGTGCAAAATTTGGGTTCATTTTGGGATGATTTGATATGTTTCAGCGCGAGTTTTGGAAGTTGGAAGTTTAAGTCCATAGATTCTGATTTGAGGTGTGATTCATCGTTTTGATGTTGTTATGTGTGTTTTGAGGCCTCGAGTAGGTCCGTATTATGCTATGGGACTTGTTGGCATGTTTGGGCGGGGTCCTGAGGGGCTCGGGAGCGTTTCAGATTGATTTCAGATCATTTTTCCTTCATTCTTCACTGCTAGTTCTGCTATGTCTGGTGCACCTAGTGTTCTTCGCGATCGCGGACTAAGGGATGCGATCGCGTAAGTGGAAAAATTGAGGCTGAGTTGTCCTTCATCGCATTCGCGAATGTGGGTCTGCATTAGCATAAGTTACTGCAGATCGAGCATCGCATTCGCGTTGGTGTGCACGCGTTTGAATTGTAGAGCTGAGTTGGGCAGGTCTTCATGGCCTCTTCATCGCGTTCACAAGCCTGGGGCCGCGTTCGCGTAGGTTCTTTTCACGACTGAGTAGTTTGTGCTTCGCGATCGCATAGCTTATTGCACAATCGCGTAGTGTTTGTGCAGGGGCACTGCATGTTCTTCTTCGCGATTGCGAGGGTATTTCCGCGATCGCGATTCATTGATTCGCCCAGTGATTATAAAGTACTCTATTTCGAGGATTTCGGCCATTTTTTTGCATTTTGGGAGCTATGGAGCTCGGATTGAGGCTGTCGCGCCCCATTTTCTCGCGAAATCGGCCTTCGACATGTGACAACTCATTTAAATGGGTGTTAAAAGAGAAGAGTCAACACCTAACAATATTAAGTGTGTTAGGGCACCTATTGTGCAAATAACTCTGTTTTACTAGTCAACGCCACCAAAGATCGGGTAAGGGCTCAAGTTACCACAAAGAGAAGGTGTTAGGCACTCCTCTAAGTCCATAACTGTGGGTCCTGGCCGAACTTAAAATTATGTGGATTATGTAATTAGGCTAGGTGATCAAATAAACAAAGAAAATATAGAAATAGAAGAATTTTATTATAACACAATGAGAATTGGTACAAATCTTTAATGATTATAAGGATAACACTATACTGGTCTATGTTAAATGACTAAGCGTAAATAGCAAGTATATGAAAAGGAACGGGGGAGGGGCGTCCTAAGTTTTTTATCCTAAAGGATCACCCCGTGCAATATAAATAATACTTCGCAACTCCCTTTAGATAGGAGTTGCTCATATTACTAAGCGGGCATAGACTATCATTTCTTGCTACCCAATTACTATGTTACAGTTGTTTATCTAAAGCGTTCTAATTCAATTGTAAGTCATATCTTATGCTTGCACTACCCGTCCCGTGCCTATGGTCCAGGAGACTTTGGACCTCTATTTGGGTGGTTCTAGACTTACTTAGGTTGCTAAAAAATTATAAAGCTAATCGCACATTCAAAACAAATAGGACTGCACATAATAGCAGAGAGTGGCTCATGTTAGCCTCCATACATAAACAAGGAAGCACACAAACTGATTTTCAGATTATGTAGTAGAACCTCTCAAAATTAAGACTCAAAATCTTTTAGTCCTATAGGCATGATTTCTATATGATTCCTGTATCAAACTGGTAGTGCTGCATTTCTAGGCTAACGTACGGGCAGATTAGCTCGTTATAAATCCTGTAGACATGGTTTGCAAGTGATTCTGATTTCCAGCATTATGCATAAGCAGCGTGCAGGCGAATCCTATAGGCATGATTTCTAAGTGATTCTGATTTCCAGCATTATGCATAAGCAGCGTTCAGGTGAATCCTATAGGCATGATTTCTAAGTGATTCTGGAATCCAATAATACATAGGCAGTGCAGTGATTTCTGGATAAACGCATAAGAAAATTTAATGTTGTAAGTCCTATAGACATGATATCTAATCGTTTGCATAAAATTTAGTGAAAACAATCACAATTTTGAAATCATACTAATGCTGGTTTCATAGGCATGCCTTTTAAACAGGCGGCAATGTAATAGAAAATAAATGAAACAGTCGATAAAATATTAGAAACCTATAGCCATGATATCATAATGAGCAGTACACTGAAAGTAATCAAAGTAATTGATAGACTGATTATTTGAAGTCCTACATGCATGATATCAAGATAAGTGAAAACATTGCATTGCTGCGCCCTAAGACATGTTATATAAGAGTGTTGAATTATAGACATTGAAACAAGTATAGAAAATACTGGAACTAACATGTCTTGACAAATTAAGTGAGGTGTGGGCAGGACTCATATATGCATGATGTCTATCAGTGTACAGAAATAAAGCATGCTAAACAAAACAACAATAGAGCACATAGATCCTATAGACATGTTCTCTACCCTTTCATGCAAGTACTAGAATGCTCTTTCTACCCCAATTTCACTAAATCCCAATTGTTTGTTTACAAATTATTACAAGCCCAAGAAGAAATGAAAACAAGCCTCAGTTATAACTATAGGCCCCACAAGTAGAGCAGGCCCAAAAGAAGACAACCTAGGACTGCCTGGGCCTTCAACGAACTTATTCTTCGCACGAGCAGCAAACCAAGACCCAAACTCAACTCGAGATTAGAGTATGCCAGTTACAAACTTAAAACTCATATATATACCCATACTAAGCAGAAGTGGAGAATTCACCCACCTAGTAGTGAAAAATGAACAACTTAACCAAACAACTACTTACTGAATTAGTTAAGAAAACTCTAAGTCCACCCACTCAGTTCTTAGCAGTTATAAGCCAAAGGCACATAGATAGGACAACATTAAATTGGAAGGCACATGAGACATATATGAGGCAAGTTCGTGTTCGTATTTCCAAAAGCAATGTTTGAAGTGACAATACGAGTAACATGAGATAGCAGGCCATTCCACATAGAGTTTCAAAATAAAACATGGTTCAGAACCAACCTAAAGAACTTCAAATGACAATCTAGCATAATCATAGGCATGAAGCAAGTATAGCACAAGTTTTACATGAAGATTTTAATATGACAGTCTAATCATCATAACAACATACTAGTGGCACAGTTTGGCCAGCATATCATTTGGTTGAACATGAAACTCTACATGATGAGAATTTATCATAGCACAAATATACCAAAGAAACTTTGGTAGGTAAAAGAACATATCAACTATACACTAACATGACAAACATATATCAGGACTCCTGTCAGTTGATCACACATAAGGGAAGAAGTGGAATATTTATCCTGGAAGTCTTAGGTAATGCTAAAGATTACAATCATCAAGATTGAAAATAGTAGAGAAACATGATTAGGCTAGATATTAAGAAAATATTGTAACATGGGATCCATACAGTTATGGTCAGTCTGTAAAGAACAATTGATTAAACACAAAACCAGTGTAAAGGAATTCATTCAAGCAAAGAGATGATAACCTAAGAGTTAGTCTAAGAAACCAAGGCAAGGCATGAGGAGGGTCTCATAACAAACAATAGGTGATCAGAACAGTGAGAGTCAATAAAATTGCACACATATAATAGGTGTGCGTCAAAACTTAAAGCTCAAACAGGTTCAGATGCTAGAAAAACACACATGCACATAATTGATTCCAAATGAAAACAAGAATACCAATAGAGACGAACGACAACAAATTGATTCACAATGGCCTAAATGACATAAGCATGCAAAGCATGAACACAAGCAAAAAAATAAAATTATGAGAGCCTCAGTACTCACCAGTTTGCAAAACTAAAGAAGAAATAAGGTAGAAAACTAAATTCTAGCAGCGCTTTAATCGCCAACAATAAAGAACAGCAAACCCCCCAAAATCCAGGTGCGTCAGAGTTCTCAAGGGTTTCAAGTGAACCCCGGGTAGTGCTTGCACTGTGAAAGAGCAACGATCGATTTTTTGGTGGCCTTGGCTTTTAGTCGTCCGAGGTCTCAAATTTTAGAATAGTATAGAATGAGAGAATAAGAGAGAGTAACAATCGTTAATTTCAGTGAATGGTCCCTTTTATGGGAATTAAGGGTGGGGTTTATATAGTGTAGAAATTTAACGAACAAACAAGGAAAATAATCGATTAAACATAAATAAAGAAAGAAAATATTGCATACACTTAGTAACAGAGCCG
Organism: Nicotiana paniculata; assembly: GCA_005239505.1. Classification (NCBI taxonomy): domain Eukaryota; kingdom Viridiplantae; phylum Streptophyta; class Magnoliopsida; order Solanales; family Solanaceae; genus Nicotiana; species Nicotiana paniculata. The sequence goes on along the minus strand of ML339883.1, from coordinate 80,078 downwards.
ACAAATGAAGAAATCGAATCTCAAACCCTAGTTGGGGTTTGACGTTTGAAATCGGCCAACTGGCGTGAGGAATTAAGCCCCTCTTCATGTATATGGACGAAATACTGTCCAAATCCCTAAGCCCAAAGTCGATCTCGCCCGATCTCAGAAAGTCACACTTACCAAATTCGAACAAGTACTGAAGTAATTCCACATATCTATTCGTAATAGCGAGGTGTTACAAGTAAGATGAATGAATCACGAGTTGATTCCATTTCCCTGTCGGAATCAGAGAGAGATTGGTAAGGTGGCTATTACGGATTCATAGAAGAGAGAAGAAGAGGATTTGGGGGGCGGTTATTTAGGGGAACTGTCTCTAGGGTTTAGGGGTGAGGAATATAAGGAGAGTGGGGGGTTTATTGTGGGCCGTTAATATCAACGGCCGAGATTAGAGGTTGCTAGGGTCGGGTAAAGCGGGTCGCTGATGGGGCAGGCCTGTTGGGTTGGTTGTCTTTGGGATTCTTGGGGTCAATTGAATGGGCTAGGTGCCTTGGGCTTGAATTTGGTCCGAAGGTTAGCCTAAAATTGGGCTATAAATTAAAATATACAAAAATTATTAATAAAATAATTTATAAAACTATTTAATAAATAATAAAATATTACTCATGCAATAAAGTGATTAAAAATAATAACTCATTATTACAAAAAAATATAAAATGTTATTTTAGTACAAAAAATGTAATAGAGAATGTAATTATGCATGAATGTAGGCTATTATTGCAAAATTATGCAAATAACTTAATAATACAAATATGCTATTATAAAATAAAGTAAAAATATTCTGGAACGTATATGTTGATGAAAATAATAAATTTGGATAATTAAATCATCACTAAATAAATTAAGGGTAAGTAATTTAAATGCAAGAAAATTAATTTTAAAGCTCTAAATATTATGAAAAAATAATAAAAATATTTGTATAAATCTTGTAAATTAAGTAATGATGCAGGAATGAGATTTTGAAAAATACATATACTATTTGGGAAAATATGAGAGCAAAATTGGGTATCAACACTACTTGCTCCCGCCACATCCCAAGCCAGGGAGGAGCACAGACTCCCGCCGCTCGTACCCTAGAGCAGGGGGTCCAAGTCGACCACGTTCCAGAGGTCATACATGTGCAGCTGGTAGCCCCAATTCAGAATTTCCACCCTCGGGATCATGATAGCGCCTAACATTTCACTTGATAGGTAAGCTAATGTTAGCCTTATCTATTAACCATTTTTAACAATTTCCAAATTAAATGACAATGATAAGATTGAATAGTCAGAAATAGGGTAGTAAACTAATAAGTGACTAAATCCAAATACCAATTTCGTAACTGGTGTCACGAATACACGAGCATCTAGAGTACTACAGATAATGGTCCTAAATAAACATAAGCGTCTGAATCAAAATAAACAGCTAAATGACGTAGAAGGGGGACTTCAGGGCTATAGACTTTGTACAGTTATACCTCAAGTCTCCTCTGATTGTTAGCTCCGAGAAAACCTCACCCAACGCAGCTGGGACCAACTCTTTTATCCGCACAAGAAGTGCAAAGTGTAGTATGAGTACAACCGACCCCATGTACTCTATAACTGACAAGCCTAACCTCGATGAAGTAGTCACGAGGCTAAAGTGGGTCACTTATAATAAGCTGTACACAATGATAATAATAATAATAATAAAAGAAAAGACAGAAATGGAAATGAAACAGTTAATTCATAACAATGAACTCGAAATCAAACTACCAGAGAACCGAGAATAACAAGTCATATAAACTAATCTCAAATACCAAGACCAATCCAACGGTCACAAACAAATATAAATTTATACAATCCATTGCGGCGCGCAACCCGATCGCACCATATCATCATTTGTCAATATCATAATTCGTCCTTAATCTGTCATTTCAATCCATTACCTTTCAATTTCTGTTTTGGCGTGCAACCCACTCCCCAAACAATTTCATTCAACAATAGCAAATCAACAACCAAAATTTACCAACTCATCGATATAGAAAGCAACAAATTTTACAAAACTATAAGACAAGCAAGACATAGGACAATTTAAATATGCAAGAAAAGCAAATAGAGACAAGTAGCAATAAGCATGGAATTAGGAACGGATGAACAATTTAATACGGGGATAACTAAATGACAAGTAACAATTATGGCATGAAAGTCAAATAAGCATATAGCAATTAAGGCACGTAACAAGGTATACAAAGAAGTAACGAAAGCATGGAAGCAAGTAACACAATGGCGCATATACACTCATCACCTCGCATATATATCGTTTCACACGTAATTCGTGCAACATGTAGTTCAAGGGTTCCTAATTCTTCAAATCAAGGTTAGACCCAACACTTACCTCAATCCGTAACTCAAGAAATCAATCAACCACAACCTTGCCTTTTGAACAAGCCTTCAAGCCAACTAAATCTAGTAAATTATTGATCAAATGATTCAAAATAAGCTACCCACAGTTGAAAGAGGATCAATTTATAACATTTTTAAAAAAAGTCAACAAAAGTCAATCTCGGGCCCACTTGGTCAAAATCGAGATTCGTACCAAAACCCGATTACACATTCACCCATGAGCCCGGTTATGTGATTAGTTTAGAAATCTGAACCTAATTCAAGATCTAAATCTCAATTTTAGAAAAATTCCAGTTCTACCCAAATCCCTAATTTCTACCTTGAAAATCCTAAATTTGATGTTGAAATCCCATGAAATGTAATGGGTAATTGAAAATAAATGGATTAAAGTCACTTATCAATGAATTTAGGAAGAACAAATCTCTTGAAAAATCGTCTCTAGTGTTTAGGTTTTAGAAGTTGTGAGAAATGAGCTAAGTTCTGTTTTTCCATCTTTTACCTAGCTACGGATGTAGCTATTGCAATGTCTTGTTCGCAATTGTGAACATCGCAAATGCGAGAGAAGGGTCGCAAATGCGAACCCCGTCTCATAGCTACAAAAGTCGCAAATGCAACATTTTGTTTGCAAATGCAAACTCTCAACCTTCGCAAGTGCATACTAATCCTTCACAAATGCGAAGGTAATCCAAGAACACATTGAGTCGCAAATGCGACTCTGTCATCGCAAATGTGATCACTGTTTATTCGCAATTGAGAACATTTTTCTCGAAAATGTGAGGCTACCCAGTACATCCCATGCTCGTAAATGCAAATACTTGTTCGCAAAAAGAAAGCTCGCAATTCCGAGCTAAACCTCGCAAATGCGAGATCTGTAGCAGAGGACCAGCAACAGAAGTGCACCAGCTATTCCAACCTTAACCAAACTCATACGTAACTCACCCGAGCCCCTCGGGATCCAAAACAAACATGCACCCAAATATAATAACATCATACGAATATGCTCGCACAATAAAATCACCAAAATAATATCGAAATCTACGAATCAATCCTCAAAACCAATGAACTTTCAAAGTGAAACTCAAGAACACTAGAATCGCATTTAAGCGTCTGAAGCATGTCAAATCAATTCCGAATTGAACCAAATTTTGCAAACGAGTTTCAAATAGAAATACGAAGCTATTCCAAGTTGTAACATCAAAATCCGACCCCGTTAGAAAAGACGTTAATGTACGATCAAACATAGTAATTTCTAGCTTTTAAAAATACTAGTTTTCGACAAAATGAGTCAAAACAAGTTAGCAAAGTCCCAAATCACGATATGGACCCACCATGATTGTCAAAATACTGATTCGGATTAGTTCACACAAAATATTGACTTTATTCAACTCAATCCATTTTAAAGGCAAAAAATCATATTTTCTTCAATTTTTCACATAAAGACTTTTCGGAATAAGACGCAGGCTATGCACAGAAATCGAGAAATGCTAAACAAAGCTAATCGAGGTCTCAGAACATGGAAATAGAGGCTAAATATTAAAATGCCCTATCGTGGTGTCACGACCCAAAAATCCAAGTAGTCGTAATGGCACATAATCCAACCAGCTAGGTAAGCTAATTAAAAACTATCCAAATTAATGAGATTTATCAAGAAAAAAATGATAATACAATTGCTTTTATACAAGAATTTCCCAAGGACTGGTACTACAAATCATGAGCTTCTAAGACTTAGAGTTTATGAATCTAGCGTAAATTAAATACATCATATGTCCGAATTATACATAAGTAGATTTTTCGTAAGTCTAGATCTACCATGAACAAGAAACAGCTATAACCGAAAAGCAGGCACGTCTTCAATGCTAGCTCTAGTCATACACAACAACGTCGTCATCCAAATCTGCACGCAAGATGCGGAAGTGTAGTATGAGTACAACCGACCCCATGTACTCAATAAATAACAAACTTAACCTTAGGTTGAAAGTAGTGACGAGCTGGAACAAACGCCGGAGTCCAACACCAATACGCAACAACAGTTCATAACAAAATAATAACAATGGTACAAGAAAAATACTCAGATATAAGATGCTCAACTTGTTCACGGTTCCAGAAAGATAGGCATGCTTTTTATCACGAACCCAAAACTACCCCGACCGTGATGGCGCCTATCGCGATACTAGGCCAGCCAAAACAGCACTCAAAACATAAAGAACCTCCCCTTTATATTATTTCTAAGCCGACAATCTATAAAGGTTTCATTTAAGCATTTTTAAGCAGACTAAGATATGCTGAATAATAGATACAAATCCCAAAATCCCCGAGTCACTGGTCATGAGCATCTAAAGAAAATATACAAGTCTGGAAAATAAACTCTATAATAGTAAGAAGGAGAAAGCAGGGTTGTGGACGTATGCAGCTACCTCGCAAAATCTCTGAGAACTCCCTGGAACAGGTAAACAACTCACTCCGCCCTAGCACCTAGATTTGCACACAAGGTGCAGAGAGTAATGTGAGTACGCCAACTCAGTAAGTAATAAATGTAAATAAGGACTGAGCAGTAAGAAACACATAAATCCATGTCATGAAATCACAGTAAGTACATCTTGCCTTCAGAATAGTGTATAAGTCAAATCATCTCGCTTAAAAATCGTATTTTCAGTAAAAATCATTTGAAGATATGTTTCCAACGGTTTCAAAAGTGTTTCAATGAAGTTTAGAGTAAAAGTGATGAAAATTATAAATGGCCCCTCGGAAAAACATGTATCATAAACTGCCCCTCAGGCATAACGTCACTCAGTACCAGCCCCTCGGGAAACCTCATAATCACTCGTAATCAGCCCCGCGGGCAACAACATGAACCAAGAACAACTTTTCAGGAAACATCACATCACTCACTCAGGGTACCCGCGCTCTCTGGGGGTGTACAGACTCTGGAGGGGCTCCCACAGCCCAAGCGCTATAACAAGCCATCTCGTGGCATAATCAATCAGGCCCTCAGCCTCACATAATCATAGATCAGTAACAATATCAAGTACTCGTGGCATAAATCAATCAGGCCCTCGGCCTCACATAATCATGAATCAGTAACAACATGTTGCGGTGCGCAGCCCGATCCCATAATATTCTCACAACACAGGTCCTCGGCCTCACTCAGTTAGGAACCTCTCAAGCCACTCGGGCTATCAGTAAAACAGGGCGCTCGACCCAAAATATCATTTTATGCATCAAATAGTGTAAATGAGACTGAGTTTCAAAATCAGTTTAACATAGCCTGACTGAGTACAGATTTGAAATCAAAATAGTGACGAAATAGCAGTAAAATCCCCTAAGGGTTCAAACAACTTGGCACGAGGCCCAAATATGGCATTGAGCCCAAAACATAGTAACACTTTCTAAAAAACAAAATATCATATAGTTTTCAGTCAATTACGCAACGTAATAGTTGCTACGGGATGGACCGAGTCACAATCCCCAACGGTGCACGCCATACCCTCGTCATCTAGCATGTACGCCACTTTTAAATAGTGATAAAATATGAAATCTGGGGTTTGATACCCTCAGGACAAGATTTACAGTCATTACTCACCTCAAACCGACCCAAAATCCTAACCCGCAACGCCTGTGCCTCTCGACTCGGCCTCCAATCGCCTCGAATCTCTTCAAAATCAGATTCATAACATCAAAATACGCTAAAGGAACAAAGTCCACTCGAAAATAATCAAATTACATCAAAAATCCTGAAATTGGAAAAACCCGACCCCCGGGCCCACGTCTCGGAATCCGATAAAAATCATAAAACTAGAATCCCTATTCACTCATGAGTCTACCATATCAAATTCATCAAAATACGACATCAAATGGTCATTCAAATCCACAAAAGAATTCTCCAATTTTTCCTCCATTTTCTACCATTTTTCACCTCAAATTCCCACATCAAATGATAGAAATCAAGACATAATAATGGAACTAAACCAAATATGAGTGAAGAACACTTACCCCAATCACTCCTCTGAGAATCCCCTTCAAAATCGCATTCTCCCGATCTCTCTATTTAATTTTGAATTTATGGACTTAATCAAGACATAATCATGGAATTAAACCAAATATGAGTGAAGAACACTTACCCCAATCACTCCTCTGAAAATCCCCTTCAAAATCGCCTTCTCCCGAGCTCTCTATTTAATTTTGAAATTATGGACTTAAACCCTTGTTTTTGGGACTTAAACATTCTGCCCAGGCATTTTCTTCATTGCGAACGCGACCAAACTCACGCGTTCGCATAGAACAAATAGAATTGCCCCTAAAAAGACCTTACGCGATCGCCAACAACCACAAACGATTGCGATTCAATGCAACACAGCCCCACGCGATTGCAAGCTCCTTCACGTGTTCGCATAGCACAAACGCCTCAGCCTTCACCCGCTCCCAAACTTCTACGCGAACGCGAACCTGACCACGCGTTCACGAAGCACAATGCCACTCCCTCACGTGATCGTGATCGCGATCTCTCCCACGCAATCGCATAGAACAACTCACTGCAGCTCCCAATTAAGCCTACACATTCACCAACATACCCACGCGTTCGCATATAAGAAAGCCAGAAGCCTTCACATCAGAAAATTTGCCACTTTCAAAGTTCAAGAATTGGTCTGATAACCACCCGAAACACACCCGAGGCCCTCGGGACCTCAACCAAACATGCAAACAAATCCCATAATCTCATTCGATCTTAGTCGATCCTTCGAACCACTCAAAACAACACCAATACACTAAATCTACCTCGGATTCAAGCCTAAGAACTTAGAAACTTCCAAATTCCACAAACATCGTCGAAACCTACCAAATCACTTCCGAATGACCTGAAATTTTGCGCACAGATACCAAATGACACTACGAACCTGCTCCAGCTTCCGAAATTCCATTCCGACCACGATAGCTAATTTTCCACTACCGACCAGAAATCGCCAAAAATTCAATTTTGCCAATTCAGGCCTTATTCTACTCCGGACCTCAAAACAACATTCCGAACACACTCCCTAGTCCCAAATCACTTAAAAAGCTATCTGAGCCCTCAAAACCACATTCTGAGGTCATTTACCCATAAGGCAACTTCCGATTGACCTTTTCCAACTATTCACCCAACTTAAGAGACTAAGTGTCTCATTTCTCTCCAGAACCACTCCGCACCCGAGCCAACCGATCCAACACAACACACATGAGCTAAACAACACAAAACGAAGAAAAAATGGGAAAAATGGGGCTAAACTCTCGGAACAATCGGCCGCGTCGTTACATTCTCCCCCACTTAAACATACGTTCGTCCTCGAACGTGCCAAGAATTTTTCCAAAAGCCATCAAAAAATGCTGAATAGCCTGACCACACACATATTGGGGGTGATCTCACGTCACCCTATACCATATAAGTCCAATAGCACAACATAACTTAAATTTTGTTATCCAACCCAACCTATAACCTTAGAACAAAATTTCCACTTCTGAAATAACTTATAGGATCAAAATCCCACATCTATAAGCTGAATAAGTCTGAACATGATGTATCAAGCCATATCTGTAACCCAAGATGTAATCACATGAAATACCACATGACTCAAACACTCATAGCGATAACTCCTAATCATAATATCTTCTCAAAACAACCAAATACCGGTAAATAACCTCTTATCCTCCCAGTTATACCACAACCAGACCCGGTAGCACCCATTCCAGGTCCGACGATCTCCTCTCATCTACCACAACCACTCTAATGACATGACACCTCAACACAGCTGAAAGCCACAACCCATGCAGTCCGTGCACAAACATACAACATCCCAAATGTACTCAAATCATGGAAAAAGTGACTCCAATGCGAGAGCTGTACCGCAACTCACCGATATCACCACAACACAATGCTGAGAACCCATCACACATCGTAGAACCAGAACACACGAATCTATCTCGAAGGATCATACCTCCACATAACTTCGCTGCAATGAGCGACCCTATCCAAACACTGGTCCACATGAAATACTTCGAGCCACCTTGCTCAAAATCAATAACTATGCGCAATTCGACATCAAGTACTCAAAGTGCATTGCCATAACCACGGGGAATCGGACGATACCATGCCACACGAACTTGAAAGCACATAACTAACACGTCTCAATCTCGCAATACCCAATTACTTACCTAACTCAAATTCCGCTATAAAGCCCAAAAAAAGATCCGCACCATATATGCATATAACAAACAATCACAACTCCTCGCAACACCGAAGGCTAACTCATAGATCACTCCAGAACACGAATAAACTCAATGACAATCAAATGGTATATCCCTCAATAATATCAATTCAGAGTCAAACAATCCTGACCCGGTGCAGAACACACACCCATACTGGGCCTACCAATGAACCCTAAATCAACTCTGGACACCCACAACAGATAGATAACTCTCCGAAAGTTCACAATGATTGAATCATGGCACATACTAACATCTGACTAGCTTTGCTCACATCTTCACAGTCCACCGCCACAAGATAACCTTTCTATGAGAACTCTCAGTCTCGAAGTCCATGAAGCGCACAAATCACCATATCTGATCCCAACTCCATCGCCTGAATATGTAACACACCTCTAATACTCAATCATTCCACGAGGGATACCCCTATAACTCTTCTGCACACCAAGCAACCCGAATATCAACAGTCGATCCAACAAGAGAGCGCTGCAATACTAATGAAGTACCCTTAACTCAAACACATTGCCCTTTCTGAAATGCATACCCTCGACAAGCCGCACCAATTAGTGATATCATTTTTTTTCTAGTCATCTGAAACTGCCCATGCTGCCTAAGAATTTATGACCACCCTTCCAAAACTGAACCGTGACTCCAAACATGCAAATCTCAACCCTACACAACCTACTCCATACACCACGCCATCCGATGATAAATATGAGAACTTCATAATCCCTTCCGAGCCACAAGAAACCACATACCCAACTAGCCAAGAACCTTCCATTTGATACCATCTAGAATCAAAATCACTATACATCACATGCTCCTCACGCTAGTAGAAAATATACATCGCCAACCATGGTAGAAGCCATCCAGGACTCTCCAAATCCCATTTGCACAAAACCAAACCGTCAGGACTGAATCTTTCTAGTTTAACCAAGCTACGCAGGTCGTCAAAACCTAAGAGAATTTCCCGAATCACATGTAGAACCTTACCACATCATAAGCACCCAAAGAACCGATCTTACTCATTACCATGCCGATCCAATCTACTACCAAGCTGTCCTATATCTCCGAGTTCCTTCTGAATTACTTCCTAATTGAATCTCCTCCTTGCCATAGTACCAAAATCCTCAACCAGCAATCACCACGCGAGACCCTAGCATAGAACCACATCGCCCTAAGGCTCACAAGCCACTGGATATCTCTTAAGCACCCCAAATGTACCACATCTCATGTACTCACCCTAAAGAGACTTTCTATGAATTTAAACTATTCTTCCCCTTCATGATACCGAAATGTCGATTCCATAATAATATAGAAATGCTACAAGTCTTGACACCTTCCAATGTAAATCTCAGTTTCTAGCCAAACACACATCTTGAAGATTCCCAATTGTTATATATAAACCTTGAATCCATCAGAACTGTTCTCAAGAGTCATCCACTCTACGCAAATCTCAATTAAACTGATCAAATAGATCGAATGTTCTGTGCCCCCATTAACACATCAACACCCAAGGGAGTAACCCACACCCCTAAACAACCAAGAAAGTTCCTACCCCACACACACTACACCTTTTACAAATACAACTCAATCATTCGATATAACCCATTTTCTCATAGAGTATAATACAACCTGCACCCAAAATTTCCATTACCCGAGTCATTCTCAAACTCCAACTCTATAGATCATAACTGATTCATCATTATATCTAAACAGAAACCAATACATCACATAGTCGTGTAACCAACTTTTCACCAACAGACTCCCCCACTTGGCTCAAAGCCGTAGATCAAGACAACAATAACTCATAATGCCCATACACTAACACCGTCACAATACCACAATGAGATTCAACTAAATACTTCATAAGCTCATATAACACAAACCATCTAATACCTCCAATCATCTACAAATCTCACATTCACCATTGGAATAGACATGCAAACTTCCACAAGCGATCTAAACTCACAGTGCAACATACATCAATTACTGGTAAAAGAGGACTTGCTACAAAACGACCTAAGGATCACACAATCTCAAGACACCCCGCGGGAACTAGCCCCGCCTGCTTAGCCTCAAAACTGATCTCTCTCTATACCCTTCCAAAAAACATAGCCATTACGCAATCACTTTATCCTTCTATATTTAAACACAACCAACGCCTACCCTCAAGGCATCACAACACGCAGTATAAGAACCTGAAGCTGATGAAAGAGCTAACACTAAACCTGTGGTCAAAGTAATCTTGAGCTTCTGGAAGCTCTTCCCACACTCGTCTGACCACCTGGATACCTTTATTGGACACCACGTGCCCCAAGAATGCTACCGAACTGAGCCAAAATTTACACTTGGGGGACTTCACATATAGCTCCTCCTCCCTCACTTCCATAATACCATCCTGAAATACTGAGCATGCTCCTCCTGGCTACGAGAGTACACCAGGGTGTCATCAATGAACATAATAACAAAAGGATCCAAATACGGCTGAAATACGATGTTCGTCAAATGCATGAACAATGCTGGGGCATTGGTCAGCCCAAAAGACATCGCCAAATATTCATAGCACAACAGGAAGATCCACTTCCCTCCAAACTAAACTACATGAGAGATCCTTCAATACACTTACAACTCGAGGCCATATGCCAACTCAATATAGAAGTCAAACACTCAACCTCGCTTGCTATATCTCCGACCAATTCTTTTCGTCACGATCAAACGATCTGAACACATCTCACCATCGAATCACACTCTCCACATAGTCATCCAATCACAAAATTCAACCAATAAGGACATGGGCGGACACATAAGTCCCAAATACACGTGTTCAGACAATGGAAATCTCAACACTCAAGCTACAGACAAAACTCGGTCTCAAGTCCTCCAGACTGGCCCCTTATAAACATGATAAAAATCACATCTCATCCATGGGAATCACCAGCCATCGATGCAAAACTGATACTGAGCGCTCACGTGCGCATTCAAATACATGAAAGAAATTCAAAGAGTTACGCTTTTAGCTGAATAAATGAATTCGCACGACAAGAATTCAAGAATGTGAGATTTTTTTAAGGGTTCTGCAGCCTCTCGAAGATAAGTACAGACGTCTCTGTACCAATACGCAAGACTCTACTAAACCTGCTCATGACCGGTGAGTTCTATGTAACCTAGGCTCTGATACCAACTTGTCACGACCCTAAAACTACCCCGGCCATGATGGCGCCTATCGCGATACTAGTCCAGCCAAAAAAATACTCAGAACATAAAGAACCTCCCATTTATATGATTTCTAAGCCGATAATTTATAAAGGTTTCATTTAAGCATTTTTAAGCAGACTAAGATATGTCGAATAATAGATACAAATCCCAAAATCCTGGAGTCACTGGTCATGAGCATCTAAAGAAAATATACAAGTCTGGAAAATAAACTCTATAATAGTAAGAGGAGAAAGCAGGGTTGCGAACGCGTGAAACTACCTCGCAAAATCTCCAAGAAGTCCCTGGAGCAGGTAAACAACTCACACCGCCCTAGCACCTAGATCTGCACACAAGGTGCAGGGAGTAATGTGAGTACGCCAAATCAGTAAGTAATAAATATAAATAAGGACTGCGCAGTAAGAAACACATAAATCCATGTCATGAAATCACAGTAAGTACAACTTGCCTTCAGAAGAGTGTATAAGTCAAATCATCTCACTTAAAAACTGGATTTTCAGTAAAAATCATTTGAAGATATGTTTCCAACGGTTGCAAAAGTGTTTCAATGAAGTTTAGAGTAAAAGTGATGAAATCATAAATGGCCCCTCGGGCAAATCATGTATCATAAACTGCCCCTCAGACATAACATCACTCAGTACCATCCCCTCGGGCAACCTCACAATCACTCATAATCAGCCCCACGGGCAACAACATGAATCAAGAACAGCCTCTCGGGCAACATAACATCACTCACTCAGGGTACCCGCGCTCATTGGGGGTGTACAGAATCTGGAGGGGCTCCTACAGCCCAAGCGCTATAACAAGCCATCTCGTTGCATAATCAATCAGGCCCTCGGCCTCACATAATCATAGATCAGTAACAATATCAAGCACCCTTGTGGCATAAATATTTCAGGCCCTCGGCCTCACATAATCATGAATCAGTAACAACATGCTGCGGCGCACAGCCTGATCCCATAATATCCTCACAACACAGGCCCTCAGCCTCACTCAGTCAGGAACCTCTCAAGCCACTCGGGCTATCAGCAAAACGGGGTGCTCGACCCAAAATATCATTTTATGCATCAAATAGTGTAAATGAGACTGAGTTTCGAAATCAATTTAACATAACATGACTGAATACAGATTTGAAATCAAAACAGTGAGGAAATAGCAGTAAAAGCCCCTAAGGGTTCAAACAATTTGGCACGAAGCCCAAATACGGCATTCAACCCAAAACATAGTAACACTTTCTAAAACACAAAATATCATATAGTTTTCAGTCAAATGCACAATGTAATAGTTTCTACGGGATGGATCGAGTCACAATCCTCAACAGTGCATGCCACACGCTCGTCATCTAGCATGTACGCCACTTCAAAATAGTGATAAAATATGAAATCCGGGGTTTCGTACCCTCAGGAAAAGATTTACAGTCATTACTTACCTCAAACTGGCCCAAAATACTAACCCGCGACGCCTTTGCCTCTAGAATCGGCCTCCAATTGCCCCGAATCTCTTCAAAATTAGATTCATAACATCAAAATACGCTAAAGGAACAAATCCTACTCGAAAGTAATCAAATTACATCAAAAATCCTGAAATTGGCCAAACCCAACCCCCGGGCCCACGTCTCGGAATTCGATAAAAATCATAAAACTAGAATCCCTATTCACTCATGAGTATACCCATATCAAATTCATCAAAATCTGACATCAAATGGTCATTCAAATCCCTAAAAGAATTCTCCAATTTTTCCTCCATTTTCTAATATTTTCACCCCAAATTCCCACATTAAATTATAGAAATCAAGATATAATCATGGAATTAAACCAAATACGAGTGAAAAATACTTACCCCAATAACTCCTCTAAAAATCCCCTTCAAAATTGCCTTCTCCCGAGCTCTCTATTTAGTTTTGAAATTATGGACTTAAACCCTCGTTTTTGGGACTTAAACATTATGCCCAGAGATTTTCTTCATTGCGAACGCGACCAAACTCGCGTGTTCGCATAGAACAAATAGCACTGCCCCTAAAAAGACCCTACGTGATCGCCAAAAACCTCACGCGATCGCGATTAAATGCAACACATCCCCAGGCGATCGCAAGCTCCTTCACGCGTTCGCATAGCACAAACGCCTCAACCTTCACTCGCTGCCTAACTTCTACACGAACGCGAACCTGACCACGCGTTGGCGGAGCATAGCGCCACTCCCTCACGCGATCGTGATTGCGATCTCTCCCACGCGACCTCATAGAACAACTCACTGCAACTCCCAGTTAAGCCTACGCATTCGCCAACATACCCACTTGATCCCATATAAGAAAACCAGAAGCCTTCACACCATAAAATTTGCCACTTTCTAAGTCCAAGAATTGGTCCGATAACCACCCGAAACTCACCCGAGGCCCTCGGGACCTCAACCAAACATGCCAACACATCCCATAACCTCATTCAATCTTAGTCGAGCCTTCGAACAACTCAAAACAACACCGAAACACTAAATCTACCTCGGATTCAAGCCTAAGAACTTAGAAACTTCCAAATTCCCCAAACGACGTCGAAACCTATCAAATCACCTCTGAATGACCTGAAATTTTACGCACACATACCAAATGACACTACAAACTTGCTCCAGCTTCCGGAATTCCATTCCGACCCCGATAGCTAATTTTCCACTACCGACCGGAAATCGCCAAAAATTTAATTTCGCCAATTCAGGCCTAATTCTACTCCGGACCTCAAAACAACATTCCGAACACACTCCCTAGTCCCAAATCACTTAAAAAGCTATCTGAGCCCTCAAAACCACATTCTGAGGTCATTTACCCATAAGGCAACTTCCGATTGACCTTTTTCAACTATTCACCAAACTTAAGAGACTAAGTGTCTTATTTCTCTCCAGAACCAGTCCGCACCCGAGCCAACTGATCCAACACAACATACATGAGCTAAACAACACAAAACAAAGTAGAAATAGGGAATACATGGCTAAACTCTCAGAACAATCGGCTGGGTCATTACACTTTTCAAGTATATCAATGAAACCCAATTCTTTTAAAAAAATCACCAAAATATGAGTAGGTTTGTAAAACTGTGATTTTTCCCAAAACTTTTCAACAATAGATAAGATGTTTCATTTTCAAATGGCATGAAGAAAATACATCTCTACGTATACATGTCATTGTGTATGAGAAGTCATTAATGACGTGACACCGTACATCATGAGGAAAATGCATCTCTATGCCTGTATGTCAAGTGTGCGTGTCAAATGCGATGCAACTCAGTGATAAAACCATACGCATACTCTTAGAGTCACTCTATCCTCCCAGTCATCAGTCCTCACAGTCACTTAGTCCTTCCAGTCACTCAGTCCTCACAGTCACTAGATCCTCCCAATCGCCCGGCACTCGGACTCGGCGCTTGCACTTGGCACTCGCACTAAGTAGGTACTTGCGCTCACTGGGGGTTGATACATACTTCGGAGGGGCTCCTTCAGCCTAAGAGCTATAATAAGCTAATCATGGCAAGAATCAATAAGATCTGTTTCAGCGTGGAATCCCATCACAAATCAATATCCTCACAATCAGGCCCTCGGCCTCACTCAGTCATCAATCTCTCTAGTCTTTCGGGTTCACAATGTCATGAAAATCAACCCATACAAAAGATGATGTGATGTATCAAAAATGGTGAAAGAGCTTGAGATATGATATGCAACTGAATGCGTATGACTGATTATGTAATTTCAATATAAGAACTCAATAATAAAAATGATGTCGGTGGGTCCCAACATAATAAGCATGTAGCCTAGACATGGTTTCTTACATGAATCATAGCTCAAAAGCTCTAGTATGTAGATATTTCATGCTTACAAATAAGATCATGTATCTACATAGTACCAAAGAAATAATGGAGTTACAACTCACACGGTGCATGCCCACACGCCCGTCACCTAGCATGTGCGTCACCTCAACACCAAACACATAACATGTAATTCGAGGTTTCATATCTCAACACCAAGTCTAGAAGTGTTAATTACCTTGAACAAGCCAAATACAATGCCGAGCAAGCCAAGCGATGCTCCAGAAATGCCATCGCGCTCGTACCGACCTTCGAACATCTCGAAACTAGATAAAAGCAACTCGAATACATCAATTAATACTAAAGGAAACAAACCCAATCGATAAAGGTCAAATCTTTAATCAAAATCCCACAATCAATCCAAAATTCGAACCTGGGCTTGCGCCTCAAAAATTGATGAAATTTATAAAATCTGACAACCCATTCAATTACGAGTTCCAACATAATAGTTTCATCCAAATCCAACTCTGAATCGATGTTCAAAACTCGAATATTCACTCTATGAAACTTTAGGCAAAACCCCCCAATTTCTCTCTTGAAATCCTCAACCAAATGCCAAACGTAGATAGATTCATGAAATATAATAAAAATGAGTGGAGAACACTTACCCCAATCCATATGGTAAAAGTTTCTCCAAGAATCGCCTCAATCCGAGTCCCAAATCTCAAAATATGATAAAAGAACCCAAAACCTCGAGATATAGTTTCTGCTCAGCAAATTCCGCATTTGCGGACAAGTGGTCGCATCTGCGACCTTTGCTTTTGTAGAAAAGGCTCGCATTTGCGAGACAACCTCGACCCTCCAGTGGTCGCTTCTGCGATGCTCAAAACACGCATCCGCGCAAATTCCTACGCACTTGGGTACTCCTGCCCAGCAGTGCATTCTCGCTTCTACACGCGTGGTCTCACTTCTACGGCCATCGCATCTGCGCAAATCAGTCGCAGGTGCGGAACACCAAAACTAGCAGCTTAGCAAAAATTCCACATGCTACGAAATGATCCGAACCCTGTCCGAAACTCACCCGAGACTCTCAGGACCCCGTCCGAGTATACCAATAAGTACCGTAACATAACATGGACCTACTCGAGGCCTCAAATACCACCTAACAACATTGAAAAAAAGAATCACGCCTCAATTTGAACTTTAATGAATTTTGAACTTCCAAAACTTGCGCCAAAACATATCAAATCCACTCAGAATGAACCCAAATTTTGCATACAAGTTCCGAATGACATATCGAACCTATTCCAACTCTCGGAACAACAATATCAATCTGATATCCTCAAAGTCAACTCTCGGTCAAACTTATGAACTTTCCAAACCTTCGAATTTTTAACTTTCGCAAATTTATGCTGAAACCTTCTAAAAATGTCAAAATGTAAATCCGGGCATACGGCCGAGTTCAAAATCACCATCTGTTCCAGGGTCAAATTCACAAAAGTCAAACTTGGTCAACTCTTCCAATTTAAAGCTTCAACAATGAAATTGATTCTTCCAAATCGATTCTGAATAACCTGAAAACCAAAATTGATGATTCACACTAGTCATAATACATCATGCAAATGCCACTCAAGACTTCAAATAGATGAACGAAATACAATTGCTCAAAATAATCGGCCAGGTCGTTATACGGGGTCATCACATTAATCATTCAATATTTATTTTTGTTTATCAAATTTTTGTATAATATTTGAAAACTATGGTTAGCAATTAGAAAAATAACTAAGAAAATAGTTAAGAATATAAGAGAGACGGAGAGAGAGTGCGTGTGTCACGACCCAACTCCCACTGGAGCCGCGACGACACCTAAAACTACTTGCCAGGCAAGCCAACAGTGATATAATAACTAAGCATTTGAGTAAACATGGTTCAATAAATTTAGTAGAGGAAATATCATAATTATCTACTAAAATGATAACAATACTGCTACAATCATCCCCAAAAATCTGGTGTTTAACGAGTACATGAGCATTACTGAGTATCAAAATATAAATCAGATCCTTACTACCAATGTCTGGACAATAAAATTGTAATAAGGGAAATAAAGGAAAGAGTCTAAAGGTCTGCTAATGTCATGGAAGCTACCTCGAACTCTCTAAATGCTAGTACCAACACGACTCTAGCAATCACCACGTCCAGATGTACCGGGATCTGCACATGAAGTGCACATTCTAGAATGAGTACAACTGACCCCATGTACTCAATAAGTAACAGAACTAACCTTTGGCTGAAAGTAGAGATGAGCTCATAAGAAGAAAGTCACAAACCAATATTAATGACAACACATATATAATAATGACAGTAACAATAAGTAATTTGAAGGAATTATCATAATCAGCTCATTCACATTATCAGAATTTAGACATGCTTTCAAGTACAACAATTAAAGCCCAACACTAATAAGAACATGTCAATTACAGCTAGCATGAGAAATGATACATCTCTATTCCTATATGTCAAGTATGCATGTCAAATGAATGATTTCACGGTGATATCCCTAGATACTCTCACTCTCAACATACTCAAGTTGTTTGTCTCAAATACCCAGCTCATCACACACACAGAGTCACTCAGCAGTGTATGGGTGCTTGGCATCAATGTCCCTCACCAAAGCCCGTGTATATATATCACTCAGCTTGCGCTCATTGTTGGTTTGTTAGACTCCGGAGGAGCGGATCCTTCCTCAAGAGCTAATCAAAAGCCAATAAGGTCTGCTGCAACGTGCAACCCGATCCACATAATAATAAAGCCAATATGACCTGCTGGGGCGTGCAGTCCTATCCATAATAACAATCTCAACACGGGCTCTAAGGCCCACATCAGTCATCAAACTCTCAAGTCTTAAGGGATCACAATCACATATCACTCAACGCTACAACATCACATACGTAACAACAATAATAACGTGCGAGTAACAATGAATGATGAACATAGACTGATATATGACACGTAAATGAAGGATCATGACAGAGTGTAAAATTACAGTTAAGTTAGATAACTCAAAACAATAAAAATAGCCTCATAGGGTCTCAATCAAATAACCATATAGCCTAAATATGATTTCTAACATTAATCATATCTCAATTAATATAACAAGTAGGGAAAATACGGATAAAACTAGACATGATAGCAATATAGTACAAAAGTACAACCGGATTATGATTACCCCGTGCACGCCCACACGCCCGTCACCCCAACACATCACAAATAACATGGTTTCCCAGAGATAATTACCCTCAATTCCAAGTCTAGAAATGTTACTTACCTTAAAATGCAACTTAATCTCCAACAAGCTCTTGACTCACAAATCGGCCTCCGAACGAGTCAAATCTAGTAAGAAACAACTTAATACCATCAATAATAACCATAGGAAACAATCCCACATGACAAAGCTAAAGTCTTGAATCAAATATGCAGAGTCAACCCAAAAGGTCAACCCCGGTCCCACACCCCGAAACTCGACAAAATTCATAAATTTCGAATAACCATTTAATTATGAGTCCAACCATTCTAATTTCATCCAATTCTAGCCACAAATCGACCCCCAAATCACCAAATTTTCCTCTCCAACAACATAGTCTAAAATCCCAAAATGTTACTTCAAAATCACATAAACTAGGTGTAAAAATTAATGGGTAATCAATATCTAACATAAAAAATGATTAAAATTCACTTACCTCTTTAACATTAGCAAAACCCTCTAAAATATCGCCCTTAGCCGAACAAGTCCAAAAATGAGAAAAATGATCAAAACCCTCGTTTTTAACATCTGCCTAGCGATCTGCGGAAATCACTTAAGCTCCAGCTATGCGCACTTGTGGTCCCAACTCTCACTTGCGGGACCGCTTCTGGAACTATACCTCTGCATCTGGGGACAACTAGGCCCCCATCCATGTTCCGCTTCTGCGGTCACTTGCTCGAATATGTGGGCTCGCTATTTATCTATCTATACTATGTTAAAAGCACAAAACCCCTAGCGAAATATTGTTCGCTTTTTTTACCCTTCAAAAATAGTTTTCACACTAGATAACATAGTCATTTTAGTTATTTTCTCATATTTAGGAATGATCATTTAATTATTTTTTTAATATTAAGAACTCCCAAAGCAACAAAATTTTGTATATTAATGTGTCCATATTTTAAATTGTATAAAGCATCTATAAATCAATCATTATTCTCTTGGATTACTTTTTAACAGTAAGTCAAACCATATTAACGTACATATAAACAACCAAAACAAATACTTTTATAACTCAAAGTTATATAGGAAATATATTAAAAATAGTTCACCTTTTCAATCACAAGAATTAAAAGAATAATATTTAAAATATATAATAATAAACTCCTGTCTTCCAAGGATTTAGATTGGGTGCGCAATCTTTAACTCCAAAGGACTTCTTTCCTTAAAAAGGAGACAGAGTTCTTATACTTTTTTATTTAAAAGGTAAAAAAATTCCACAAAAGTGAAAGTGAAAAATATATACTATAGTATAATTTAAAGTCTTAATATTTAATTATAAAGAGTTTAAAATAGTAATGTCATTATGTATTTGAAATATAATTAATTTTTATATTAATTTGAGCTCCTTTCCTACTCAATCAACATTTTTTCCTTTACAATATTTGAAAACTACGCTCTTAGCAATAAGAAAAAAGAACTAAGAAAATAGTAAAAATATAAGAGAGTGAGAGAGAGTGGGGGTGGGGGGTTGACAAAAGTCCATAATACCGATGGTTTTTCAAACAAAATGATCCAAAAATAAAATGTTGATTTCGTATAGAGATTTTTATATATCTATACATTATTGGAAACCTTATTACCCTCCCTACTCAAGTTTCAATTTAATTACCACCTATATACAAATTTATCAATTATATACACTTTAGGAATTAAATGAGTATTCATTTATATTAGGAATCAATTATTTTCCATCCTTATTTCTCTCTTCCTCATGTGCTCTCTCTCTCTCTCTCTCTTTCTCTCTCTTTCTCTCTCTCTTCTGCACTCTTTCTCTCTCTACGTCTCTCTATCTCTCAATCCTTAATTTCAGTAAAGTAGAGCAAAGGAAAAGAGAGCAGCAATTCCGTCATTGACAACTATTAAAAAGCTTTGAAGCTTTGAATTCGAATTTGAGTTTTCAAAAATATTATTTGTTTGAATTGGGTGTTGTTGCAAAGAATTGAGAATTCTCTCTACGTCTCTCTCTATCTCTCAATCCCTAATTTCAGTAATGTAAGGCAAAGGAAAAGAGAGCAGTAATTCCACCATTGACAGCGATTAAAAAGCTTTGAAGCTTTGAATTCGAATTTGGGTTTTCAAAAACCATTATTTGTTTGGATTGAGTGTTGTTGCAAACAATTGGGAATATGGTTTGGAGTTTATATCTCAATTTTGAGAGTGTTTTGGTGAAGATTAGACTTGATTTTGGCTGAATTTCAGATTGTAACTAGAAGAAGAAGAAGAAGAAGAAGAAGAAGAAGAAGAAGAAGAAGAAGAAGAAGAAGAAGAAGAAGAAGAAGAAGAAGAAGAAGAAGAAGAAGAAGAAGATATGGCATACATTATACTTACGAAATTGTAGTAAAATTGTAAAAAAATTGTATTATGTTGTTTATATTTTTTTTTATTTAACTATTATATGAAAGTTGACCAATATTATAGGAAAATTGTACTTAAGTTGTACGATATTGTAGTTGTATATAACTGAGTAAAAATAATATATGAAAATAGATAAGTTGTAGGTAAGTTGTAGATAAGTTGTATAATATATAGTTAGTTGTATGAAATTTATTTTTACTATGTATAATCAGATAAAAATATACAAAAGACATATTGTATAAAACTTATATTTAAGTGGTAGGATATTATAGTTGTATATAACTGGATAGAAATAATGTATGAAAATTATAAATAAGTTATATTAAATTATATTTATATTAAAGTAAGAAGTGTAAAATGAAAATATACAGTAAAATCACACAGATGTATAGCAAAATTTTAAATTTGATTTATTGGAAAAGTAGGAGGCTAATAACCACAAACTATTATAAAAGTGGATCTCCAAAATCGTCAGTCATTCAATTTGCCAAACCAATACTCCTATTATCTTAATTTTATAAAATTTTGAAAGTTGCGAGAGAATATTCAAAAATATTACTACTGGACTGCTGGTTGCGGTAAAGCACGTGGATGAATGAATCAGATGTACATAATTACAGCGTATATGTCACGACCCCAAATACCTAAACCGACTGTGATGGCGCCTATCATGGAACTAGGCTAGTCAACCATTTCAGACTATTAATATATATATATATTTTTTTTTTAATATATATATATATATATATATATCACGATTTCCCCAAAATTTAGCCAATTTTAAAATAGCAGAATAAGATGAAACAAAATACACACTTCCCCAAAATCTGGAGTCAACTGTGATGAGCATCTAACGCTGAAAATACAATGTACAACATAGGGACTTGCTACAACAAAAGTCTGAGATCAAAAGACCAAAAGAAACTATGATCTGAGGGAAGGAAAGGAGGTGAGCTGGGGACGCTGAGCAACTAACTCAATCCTCGAACAACTCCAAACTCGTCCAGAAATCAACTAGTGAGATGGTCCGGTACCTGGATCTGCACACAGAGGTGCAGGGAGTAACGTGAGAACGTCAACTCAGTAAGTAATCAATGTAACTAAAAATTTTAGTGTAGTGACGAGCATTTAAATCATGTAAATTCATATAATGAATAACAGTAGAAATGAATGAATCAAGACAGGAATCTACAATTCCTAATATTTCATAAACTCTAGTTTCCATTTAAAAATATCGTATAAAAGCATTTACCCAACATTTGTTATCAGAGGCGCAGTGTAAAGAAGAGTGTAAACAACATTTTCATAATATATAAACCCCTCGGGCACAGTATCACTCACAATAAAGCCTATTGGGCAAGCCTCTCATTCACTCGTGACTCCACTATCAGTATCTCGAGCTCTCACTTAACACTCGTACTCTACAAGTACCATGAACACACACAAATGCTGCAGCGGGCAGCCCGCTCCCCTACATATATATATACATATCTATATTGTTGCAGCGTGCAGCCCGATCCATATATAACATACATATACTGCTGCGACGTGCAGCCCGATCCATATAATAGTCCATTGCGCTCACTGGGGGTGTACAAACTCTTGGAGGGGCTCCTTCAGCCCAAGCGCTATATCTGTCGCGGCGTGCAACCCGATCCAATATGCATATTGCGGCGTGCAGTCCGATCTATATATAACATATATTGCTGCGGCGTGCAGCCCGATCCATATATATATAATCTATATTGTTATAGCGTGCAGCCCGACCCACCTATAATATATAACATATTTATTGTTGCGGCGTGCAGCCCGTCCCATAACTATCCTCACATACTCGGCGCTCGGCCTAACACATATATACTGCTGCGGCGTGCAACCCGATCCATAGCTATCCTCACATACTCGGCCTGACTCAGTCACCCTCACAAGCCACTTGGGAATTTATCTCAACTTACGGGGCTCAGCTCAAAATACTTTACAGAGTTTCCAAAGTAGGGTGATAACAGTGAAAATAACAAGTAGGAAACACGACTGAGTTCACAACTGTTCTAACAGGATAGTGGCAGAATAGTGTAGAAGTACCCCTGAGGGTCTCAACAGGTCGGCACAAGGCCCGAAACAAGGCTCACAACCCCTAACAAGTATAAACTTCTGAAAGACAGGATGTCGTAAGGTTTCAAATCGAATATGCGGCTTAATAGTCGCTACGGGACGGACCAAGTCACAATCCCTATCGGTGCACGCCCCCACGCTCGTTACCTAGCATGTGCGTCACCTCATTTATCAACACAATATCAAATAACGGGGTGTCATACCCTCACGTTTAGATTTACAATAGTTACTTACCTCAAAACATCCCAAAAGATACTCTGCGATGCGCTTGCCCCTCGAATTGGCTCCCAAATGCTCCGAATCTAACCAAAATCAGATTAACATCATTACGCTAATGGCACAAAACCCAATCGAAAGATATAAATTTTAACACAATTCTTGAAATTCGGCCAAATCCGAGCCCCAGTCCCACGCTTCGGAATTCAATAAAATTTACATCACTAGAATCTTGATCCTCCCACGATTCTATACATACCAAAAACTCCACAATCGGACCATAATTGCCCACTCAAATCACCAAAAGAATTTCAAATTTTCCTCCCCATTTTTCCCAACTTTTTCTACTTTAATTCTTCAAATTACAAGCCTAATCTGTACAAAATAGCATAGAAATGAGTTTTATAATCCGGGAACTTACCTCCACTGAAGACCTTCGAATTCCCCTTTCAATTTGCCCTCAAACAAGCTTAACCCGCATGCAACAATTGAAGAATGACAAAATCCCACTTGCGGACAACACCTCGCACCTGCGGACCCGCACCTGCGGTTTCAGGTGCGCACCTACAAAATCTCACTAACTGTCCAATTCTCGCAACTGTGATCCCTTTTCCGCACCTGCGGCTTCAAACGTGTGGCCCATGCTTCGCACCTGCAGATTCAAACGTGTGGCCCATGCTTCGCACCTGCGAATTCCTCCTGCCTAGCCTCTTTTCGCACCTGCGCAAGGTCCTTCGCACCTGCGGTATCGCACCTGCGGCTTTTTTCCCCATCCGCAGGTGTGGCCACACCAGAAGATTCACACCAACAACTATTTGCTGCAAATTTCCCAAGTCCGAACCTCTGCTAACCATTCGAAATCAATCCTGAGCCCCTCGGGCCCCAACCAAACATACCAACACACCCCATAGTATCATTCAAACTTAGTCAAGCCTTCGAAACACCAAAAACAACACAAAAGCACCAAAATTATATCAAATTCAAACCTATGAACTTTAAAACTTCTAAATTTTGCCAATGATGCCTAAACCAACCAAAACACATCCGATTGACCTGAAAATTTGCACACATTTCCAAGATGACATTACGAACCTTCTCCAACTGTCGAAATTCCATTCCGACCCCTAAAGCCTATTTTCCACTACCGACTGGAAATCGCCAAAAATAATTTTCGCCAATTCAAGCCTAATTCTTCCCCGGTCATCAAAACTTCATTCCGAACACATTCCTAAGTCCCAAATCACCCAACAAAGCTATCTGAGACATAAAATCCACATTCCGAGGTCGTTTACCAATAAGTCAACTCCCAGTTTGACTTTTCAACTATTAGGCTACTTTAAGAGACTAAGTGCCTCTGTTATCTCCACGACCACTCCGAACCTAAACCAACCGACCCAACACAACATAAACATGCTAAGAAATATATGATAAAGCAGAAATGGCGAAAACGGGGAAAATCACGAAATGATTGATCGGGTGTTTACATCCTCCCCCTCTTAAACAAATGTTCGTCCTCCAACGGGTCTAGAAACATACCTGGAGTCTCGAATAAGTGAGGATATCTGTCTCGCATCTCCCGCTCAGTCTCCCAGGTGGCATCCTCCACCGGCTTTCCTCTCCACTGAACCTTCACTGAAGCTATATCCTTAGACCTCAACCGTCTGACCTGACGACCTAAAATAGCCACTGGCTCTACCTCATACGACATATCACCCTCGAGCTGAACCGTGCTGAAATCCAAAACATGAGACGGATCACCAACATACTTCCGGAGCATCGAAACATGGAACACCGGATGAGCACTCGATAAGCTGGGAGGCATGGCAAGTCTATAAGCAACGTCCCCAACCCTCTGAAGCACCTCAAAAGGCCCAATAAACTGGGGACTCAACTTTCCCCTCTTCTCGAACCTCATAACCACCTTCATGGGTGACACCTTCAGCAGTACCTTCTCCCCAACCATGAAAGACACATCTCGGACCTTTCGGTCCGCATAACTCTTCTGCCTAGACTGCGCCGTGCGAAGCTTCTCCTGAATCAATTTCACCTTACCCAACGCATCCTGAACCAAGTTTTTGCTCAATAGCCTAGCCTCGCCCCGCTCAAACCAACCAACCGGAGATCTGCACCTCCTACCATATAAAGCCTCATACAGAGCCATCTGGATACTCGACTGATAACTCTTATTATATGCAAACTCCGCAAGTGGAAGAAACTGGTCCCATGAACCCCCAAAATCAATGACACATGCACGCAACATATCCTCCAAAATCTGAATAGTACGCTCCGACTGCCCGTCGGTCTGAGGATGAAACGTTGTGCTCAACTTGACCTGAGTACCCAACTCTCTCTGTATGTCTCTCCAAAATTGAGATGTGAACTGAGTACCTCTGTCAGAAATGATAGAAACTGGAACCCCATGCAATCGGACAATCTCCCTGATATAAATCTCAGCTAACCTCTCCGAAGAATAAGTAGTACCAACAGGAATGAAGTGCGCGGACTTGGTCAGTCGATCCACAATAACCCATATAGCATTAAACCTCCTCGAAGTCCGTGGGAGTCCAACTATGAAGTCCATGGTGATTCTCTCCCACTTCCACTCCGGAATATCAAACCTCTAAAGCAATCCACCTGGTCTCTGGTGCTCATACTTGACCTGCTGACAGTTGAGACACCGAGCCACAAACTCAACAATGTCTCTCTTCATCCGCCTCCACAAATAATGCTGTCTCAGATCCTGATACATCTTCGCGGCACCATGATGGATGGAATACCGCGAACTATGGGCCTCAACTAGAATCAAATCTCGAAGCCCATCCGCATTGCGCACGCAAATCCGGCCCTACATGTCATCACCGCGATGGAACCTGTCATGAAGAACAAGCAAATGTGGATCATCATACTGGCGTGCTCTAATCTGATCATAAAGAGAAGACCTGGAGGCTACACAAGCCAATACCCGCGGAGGCTCTAATAGATCCAATCTCACCAACTGACCTGCTAAAGCTTGAACATCAAGTGATAAAGGTCGCTTTGCTACTGGAAGATACACTAAACTCCCCAAACTCTCCGCTCTGCGACTCAGGGCATCGGCCACTACATTTGCCTTCCCCGGATAAAATAATATAGTGAGGTCATAATCCTTGAGAAGCTCCAACCACCTCCTCTGACAAAAATTCAGGTCCTTCTGCTTAAGCAGATGCTGCAAACTACGGTGATCAGTGAAAATCTCACAATGCACTCCATACAAATAATGACGCAAAATCTTCAAGGCGTGGACAATAACTGCTAGCTCAAGATCGTGCACTGGATAATTCTTCTCGTGCACCTTCAACTGCCTGGACGCGTAGGCAATCACCCTACAGTCCTGCATCAAAACTGCTCCAAGCCCAACTCTCGAGGCATCACAGTAAACTATATAAGAACCTGAACCCGTAAGCAAAATCAATATCGGAGTTGTAGTCAAAGCTGACTTGAGCTTCTGAAAGCTCTCCTCACACTCCTCGGTCCACCTGAACTGAGCACCCTTCTGGGTCAGTCTGGTCATACGTGCTGCAATAGATGAAAATCCCTCGACGAAACAGCGACAGTACCCTGCCAAACCAATGAAACTGCGAATCTCAGTAGATGATGATGGTCTAGGCCAACTCTGCACCGCCTCTACCTTCTTCGGATAAACCTGAATACCCTCACTGGACACCACGTGCCCCAAGAATGCTACTGAAGCGAGCCAGAACTCACACTTCGAAAATTTTGCATACAATCTCTTCTCTCTCAAGGTCTGAAGCACAACTCTCAAATGATGCTCATGATCCTCCCGAGATCGGGAATATACCAAGATATCATCAATGAACACGATGACAAAAGAATCCAGATAAGGCCGAAATACACAGTGCATCAAGTGCATAAAGGTTGCTGGGGCATTGGTCAGCCCAAATGACATAACCAGAAACTCATAATGACCATATCTAGTCCTAAAAGTAGTCTTCGGGATGTATGGCCCCCGAATTTGCAACTGATGATAGCCGGAACACAAGTCAATCTTAGAAAATACCCTGGCACCTTGTAACTGATCAAACAATTCATCTATACGAGGCAAGGGATATCGGTTCTTCACCGTAACTTTGTTCAGCTGCCGATAATCAATACACATACGCATAGAACCATCCTTCTTCTTTACAAACAACACCGGTGCACCCCAAGGTGACACACTAGGCCGAATGAACCCCTTATCTAGGAGTTCCTGAAGCTGGTCCTTTAATTCCTTTACCTCCGCTGGCGCCGTACGATAAGGTGGAATAGAAATAGGTTGAGTGCCTAACACCAGGTCAATACCAAAATCAATGTCCCTGTCAGGAGGCATGCCTGGCAAGTCTGTAGGAAACACGTCCGGAAAGTCACGGACCACAGGAACCGCATCAATAGCGGGAGTCTCACCAATGACATCCCTCACAAAATCCAGATACGATAAACACCCCTTCTCAACCATACGCTGAGCCTTCACGTAGGAAATCACCCTGCTAGGCACATAATCATAAGAACCTCTCCACTCAACCCTCAGACATCTGGGCATAACTAAGGTCACGGTCTTAGCGTGACAATCAAGAACGACATGACACGAAGATAACCAGTCCATGCCCAATATCACATCAAAATCGACCATGCTGAGTAACAGTAGGTCCACTCGGGTCTCCAAACCCCCAATAGATACCACACACCACCGATACACACTGTCTACAACAACAGTGTCGCCCACCGGAGTCGACACATGAACAAATATAACTAAAGACTCACGGGGCATATCCAGAAAATGGGCAAAATATGAAGAAACATAGGAATATGTAGAACCAGCGTCAAATAAAGCCAAAGCATCTCGGCAACAGACCGAGACAATACCTGCGATCACTGCATCGAAGGCCATAGCATCTGGCCTGGCTGGAAAGGCATACATACGGGCCTGACCTCCACCTGCTCGACCTTCCCCTCTAAGGCGGCCTCTAGCTAACTGACTACCACCCCTGGCTGCCTGGGTGGGTAGTGAAGTAACTGGAGCTGAAGTCGAAGGCTGGCTTCTCAGCTGAGATGGAACTCCAAGAAGATGAGGACACTGCCTCCTCATATGCCCAAACTCTCCACACTCATAACAACTCTCTGGAGATAGAGGCTGGGACTGAAATGAACCCCTGGCCCCAGAATGGCCACTAGGAGAATCATGCATAGAAGAACCCTGAACTGATGGTGTTCGAGCTGCACTCTGGGCTGGAAGGGCATTGAATGAAGAATGGTCTGACTAAAAATCGCGGGGACCATGCCCCGAAGATGCACCACTATAGGCTAGGCGGCCTGACCGAGGAGGCCTGAATGAACGGGCCCTACCATGCTGAAACTGCCCCTGGAAGGAGCACCATTAGAACCACCCGATCCACGAGGCCTCTTGGCCTCCCTCTCTACCCGCTCCTGGCGGCGAACCGACTCTATATCTTGAGCAATATCAACAACCTGCTCAAATGTAGCATCTGATACTCTCTCCCGAGTCATGAAAAGGCAGAGCTGATAAGTGAGGTCATCCACAAACCTCCTAATACTCTCCCTATCAGTAGGTACCAACTCGGTGGCATGACGAGCCAACTCCGAAAATCGCATCTCATACTGCATCACCGATAACTCTCCCTGATGCAGTTGCTCAAAAAGCCTGCGCAGCTCCTCCCTGTGAGACTGGGGTACATATTTCTCCAAGAAGATAGTGGAGAACTGCTGCCAGGTAAGGGGTACTGAACCAACAGGCCTACGAATCTCAAAAGACTCCCACCAAATGAAAGCAGCACCAGAAAACTGAAAAGTAGCAAATGAGACCCCACTGGTCTCCAATATCCCAGCAGTACGCAACATCCTCTAACACTTATATAAAATATCCTGGGCATCCTCGCCCTCATCACCACTGAATGTCGGAGGCTGAAGTCTACTAAACCTCTCCAACCTACGCTGCTCATCATCTGGCATAGTTGGGACCACGGAGTCCTGAACTGGAGCAACTGGCTGGGCTGGAACCACCCCCGATGTCTACTGGCCCTGAGTAGCCTGCTCAAGTGACGGGCACCTGGAGTTTGACTGCCTCCCCCGGCCTGAGAAGTAGCGGCAACTGCCTGAGCAAGGATGGTACAAACCATCAAGATCTGAGCCAAGGTCTCCTGAAGACTCGGAATAATAATAGGCACTGCCTGTGTCTGATCCTATCCCGCTGGAGCATCTCCGGCAGGAACCTGATCCTGAATAGTATGGGGATCAATTGATACTGCACTGGCTGCCGCATAGGCTGGCCCCTACCTCTACCACGACCTCGACCCCTCGCTGGTCTAGCATGTGGCTGATTGCCCTGATCGGTGGTGCGACTCCTCACCATCTGTGAGAGAATGAAACAACAGAAGTTTAGATTTCCAGAACCAATCAAATGGCATGAAAGAATTCAAGAAAAATGAGATTGTTCCTAAGGGTTCTGTAGCCTCTCGAAGATAAGTACAGACGTCTCCGTACCGATCCGCAAAACTCTACTAAACCTACTCATGACCGTCGAGTCCTATGTAACCTAGGCTCTAATACCAACTTGTCACGACCCTAAATTCCTAAACCGACCGTGATGGCGCCTGTCATGGAACTAGGCTAGCCAACCATTACAGACTATCAATATATATATCATGATTTTCCCAAAATTTAGCCAATTTTAAAATAGCAGAATGAGATGAAATAAAATACACAGTTCCCCAAAATCTGGAGTCAACTGTCATGAGCATCTAAGGCTGGAAATACAATGTACAATATAGGGACTTGCTACAACAAAAGTCTGAGATACAAAAGACCAAAAGAAACTATGATCCGAGGGAAGGAAAAGAGGTGAGCTGGGGACGCTGAGCAGCCACCTCAATCCTCGAACAACTCCAAGCTCTTCTGGAAATCAACTAGTGAGATGGTCCGGTACCTGGATCTGCACACAGAGGTGCAGGGAGTAACGTGAGTACGCCAACTCAGTAAGTAATCAATGTAACTAAAAACTTGAGTGTAGTGACGAGCATTTAACTCATGTAAATCCATATAATGAATAACAGTGGAAATGAATGAATCAAGTCAGGAATCTACAATTACGAATATTTCATAAACTCCAGTTTCCATTTAAAATCGCGTATAAAAACATTTATCCAACTTTGGTTATCAGAGGCGCAGTGTAAAGAAGAGTGTAAACAACATTTTCATAAAATATAAGACCCTCGGGCACAATATCACTCACAATAAAGCCTCTCGGGCAAGCCTCTCAGTCACTCGTGACTCCACTATCAGTATCTCGTACTCTCACTTAACACTCATACTCAACAAGTACCATGAGCACACACAAATGTTGCGGCGGGCATCCCGCTCCACTACATATATATATATATATATATATACATATCTATATTGTTGCGGCGTGCAGCCCGATCCATATATAACATATATATACTGCTGCGGCGTGCAACCCGATCCATATAATAGTCGACTGCGTTCACTGGGGGTGTACAGACTCCTGGAGGGGCTCCTTCAGCGCAAGCGCTATATCAGCTGCGGCGTGCAACCCGATCCAATATGCATACTGCTGCGGTGTGCATCCCGATCCATATATAACATATATTGTTGCGGCGTACAACCCGATCCATATATATATAATCTATATTGCTGCGACGTGCAGCCCAATCCACCTATAATATATAACATATATATTGTTGCGGCGTGCAACACGTCCGATAATTATCCTCATATACTCGGCGCTCGGCCTAACACATATATACTGTTGCGGCGTGCATCCCGATCCATAGCTATCCTCACATACTCGACTCTCGGCCTGACTCAGTCACCCTCACAAGCCACTTGGGCAATTTATCTCAACTTACGGGGCTCAGCCCAAAATACTTTTCTGAGTTTCCAAAGCAGGTTGATAACAGTGAAAATAACAACAAGTAGGAAACACGACTGAGTTCACAACTGTTCTAACATGATAGTGGCAGAATAGTGTAGAAGTACCCCTGAGGGTCTAAACAGGTTGGCACAAGGACCCAAACATGGCTCGAAGTCCCTAACAAGTATAAACTTCTGAAAGACAGAATGTCGTAAGGTTTGAAATCGAATATGCGGCTTAATAGTCGATACGGGACAGACCAAGTCACAATCCCTATCGGTGCACGTCCCCACGCTCGTTACCTAGCATGTGATTCACCTCATTTATCAACACAATATAGAATAACGGGGTGTCATACACTCAGGTTTAGAGTTACAATCGTTACTTACCTCAAAACAGCCCTAAAGCTACTCCGCGATGCGCTTGCCCCTAGAAATTGTTCCCAAATGCTCCGAATCTAACCAAAATATGATTAACATCATCAATATACGCTAGCGGCACAAAACCCAATCGAAAGATATAAATTTTAACACAATTCTCGAAATTCGGCCAAATCCGAGCCCCAGGCCCACGCTTCGGAATTCAATAAAATTTACATCACAAGAATCCTCATCGTCCCACGATTATATACATACCAAAAACTCCACAATCAGACCATAATTGCCCACTCAAATCACCAAAAGAATTTCCAAATTTCCTCCCCATTTTCCCCAACTTTTTCTACTTTAATTTTTCAAATTACAAGCCTAATCCGTACAAAATAGCATTGAAACGAGTTTTATAATCCGGGAACTTACCTCCACTGAAGACCTTCGAATTCCCCTTCAGTTTGACCTCAAAAAAGCTTAACCCGCATGCAACAGTGGAAGAATGACAAAATATTCGCGGAGGCACCTTTTTATATTGTTCTACCCAGTTAATCCGCACCTGCGGACAACATCTCGCACCTGCGGACCCGCACCTGCAGTCCCAAGTGCGCACCTGCGAACCCTTTTTCTCTTCGAACCTCCGGATTCCTCCTGCCTAGCCTCTTTTTTCACCTACGCAAGTTCCTTCGCACCTGCGGCTCCCCATCCGCAGGTGCGGCCACACCTGAAGATTCACCAGCATCTATTTTCTACAAGCTTCCTAAGTCCAAACCTCTGCGAACCATCCGAAATGAATCCAGAGACCATCGGGGCCCCGACCAAACCAACACACCCAATAGCATCATTCAAACTTAGTCGAGCCTTCGAAATACCAAAAACAACACAAAAGCACCAAAATTACATCAAAAATTCAAACCTATGAACTTTAAAACTTTTAAATTTCGTCAATGATGCCGAAATCAACCAAAACACATCCGATTGACATGAAAATTTGCACACATATCCAAGATGACATTACGAACCTGCTCCAACTGTTGAAATTCCATTCCGACCCCTATAGCCTATTTTACACTGCCGACCAAAAATCGCCAAAAACTAACTTTCGCCAATTCAAGCCTAATTCTACACCGGTTATCAATACTTCATTCCAAACACACTCCTAAGTCCCAAATCACCTAACGAAGCTATACGGGCCATAAAATCTGCATTCCGAGGTCGTTTACCAATAAGTCAACTCCCAGTTTGACTTTTCAACTATTAGGCTACTTTAAGAGACTAAGTGCCTCTGTTCTATCCACGACCACTCCAAACCTAAACCAACCGACTGAACACAACATAAACAGTCTAAGCAATATATGATAAAGCAGAAATAGGGGAAACGGGGAAAATCTCACGAAACGAACGATCGGGTCGTTACAATATACTTTCTTTTTGGATCAGATTACAGAATAACAAATGTTAGTAGTAGGTTTGTCCCACCAGCTTGTCACACACCCCACCATCATTGCATATTTTCATGGGCTGAAGTAGCTCTGGAACAGATGAATTTTGAGAGTGATTGAGAATTTTTTGGATATTCTATTACAGGTTAGGCTTTGAGAACTCGAATTCAGAAATCGAATACTACAATTCAGATCATCCATTTCAATGTTTGGGAATTTCCATTTGTGAATTCGTTTGTGAAAGTGGTGGAAGATCCGGAGAGAAAGGGGAAAGATGAGAGAAAAAATGAAAAAAATATAACTAAATACCTTGATTGAAGGCACTAATAATGGATTAGGAGCCTTTTAAGGTGGATTGTATATATTTTGTAACTAAAATGTGTTTAGGTCGGGTAAATACCAATACGTGAACATTTTCCGTAATAAGTTTCAAATAGTGTATAGGAACGAAAAAATTACCTAAGTTATATATGAAATTAAGGATAGAAAGTGTCACAACCCAAAGTACCAACCACGAGGTCGTGGTGACGCCTAACATCTGCTTGTTAGGCAAGCCAACAATAGCTAAAGAATTAACCAGTTTAATAACTTAAAAGTAAAATATTAAGAATTAAAGACTAAAATACTCTGAAATACATATAATAAATCTATAAGTAACGTCGTCTATATTAATCCCAGAAACCAGAGTCACAAGTACATGAGTATCACAACCCAAAATCCTACAACAGGCGTCGTGATGGAACCTAGTCTCTAAAACTAGGTAAGTCGATTACTTACAACAATTAAGCCAGTTTAAAAATGATAATTTAGAACAAAGTTTAACATGAATACCGAAAGAAAAGAGAATTGAGCCTACGCGACAATAATCATACAACCTCCCAAGACTAGGTAATACAGAGTCACGAACTCTAGCTGAATACATGAAAAGATCTCAAAAATTAAAATACAATATTGTTTGGATATCAAGATGATAGTACAATAAAAGGAAAAGACTCCAAGGGGCTGTGACGACGAAGCAACTCTACCTTGAATCCTCGCGATCGATAAGCTAACTTTGCCTAAGTAAGATATCACCAATACATGGATTTGCACAAAAATATGTAGAAGTATAGTATGAGTATACCACGGTCGACACCCAGTAAGTATCATGATTAACCTCAGTGGAGTAGTGACGAGGTACAAGTTAAGATACCTACTAGTCAAAAGAACCTGTGCAATATAAAAGTATAAAGATAATAATGAAAGTAGAAAGCAGTAAATGGCACAAGAATCAACATGTGATATAACTAGTAAAGTAATAAGAAACACCATGAAAGTACCAAATGAAACCAATTAAGGAAAACAATAAAAACCAATTAATAAAGACGTTCTAACACAAGTTTCACAACAAAATTACTCTGAGATACCTCATCTCATAATCACAAGTCACGAATCTCAACCCACGGATCATATGCTCACGACACCCGGTGCCACATTTCTAATCCCAATCGCACGAATAACTCACGTGCCAATATCTCAATCCGTTCGGCATGATCAGAGGCTCAAAATCACGACCCGGCAGGCGTGGTCACAACTCACAACTCAAAATTCTCATCCGCCCGACATGATTATAGGCTCAATATCGACATGAAAGCAGATAATACCAGAATACATGGGCATGATCAATAAATGTTAAGTTTCATACTCCTGAACTAGTATAAGTGGCATGCTATGATGTATGCGTGTGCAGGTGTACTATAGCCCAAGTCAACAAGTAATATCAAAGACATCGAGCGACTCATTGAAATGAACACAACAAGTCACGTAAGGTGTATGACATACACAAGGAGAATCACACTACCACACAAATATCATCAACATAATCCCCCCAGGCCATCACACATCATCCCTGACATTCTCTCCAATAGACACCTGTATCACTCTTCCTTGACAATATCATTAGCCCCCGTATCACTCCGATAGACACCCATATCACTATGCATAATAGCCACCCTCATCGCTCCACCCGGACAACAATACAATTGCCGCCCATATAACTCCGATAGCCAGCAACAGTGAGACACCACCCTTATGCCCCGCATAACAACAATGAGATAGCACCCTTATGCTTCGCATAACAACAACCAATACACACAATAATTCACATGTACTAACATCACAACAACACATCATATCAACTTATACCACAAGTGCTCATAGGACACAACGCTTCCAAAAGAACCAACAATATCAATATTTCAACAACAAATAGACCACGACCCAAACATAATGTGTATAGAATCTCAATAACAACAAAATGAACGAGAAAGTAACTGATGTTGATACCATTTTTTACCTATATTATTTTCAGTATACATATATATATAGCATTAATTAATATTTTTTCCATAATTTCTGCATTTTTAAGGGATTTTAATTAATTTATCCCAATATTTTGTTATATAAATAATTACTAACTGAATCACAAATGATTTTATAACAATTTTATGACTCAATTTCACTACTTATATTTATACTAAGCCTAATTATTTTATAAATAGCCACATTTACTTTTTTGGGTTATAATTGCAATAATTTTGCAATAATAGCCCATGCATGCATTATTACATTATTTCACCAGAAAATAGCTTCATATATTTTTATAACGTTGAGTGATTATTTTAAATCAGTTTTATAATCTGATAATTATTTTTACAAATTATTTTTACTAATTAATTGGATATTTAACAAATAGCCTCTTAATTTCTTCAATTTTAAGACCTAACCCCTCGAATATTAGCCCAAAACCCTTTTAAACCCAGCACAAACCCCTTAAGCCCAATTTTATCTACCCGACCCAAACCCCCATCAAATCGTGGCAATTAATCTTTTAGATCAACGGTCCACGATTACCATTTTAATTCAACCAACCCTAACCCCCCTCTCTAGTCCTCTTCAACCGCCGTCACTCGTTTCCCTAACATCTCAATTCTCTCTCGACCTTCCATAACCCTAATCACCGTCACCGGCGAGAAACCCCTTCTATGGTGTTTCCGTGCATTCTCCGACCACCACCGGTCTCCTATACTCCTTGGCTATTTGATTTCATGAGTCCTTAGAAGAATCTCGTGGAGATTCAACCTGTTCTTGCCTGAAACTTGTTTATCGGCCTGTCTCAGGCCATTTTCGTTTGTCAATATGGATTTCCTCTTGCTTTTAGTATGAATTCATGGTTTTTTTTTACCAATTCTCTTCATCTCTGCTATTTTCTGAAAACTCTAGTTTCATTACTGGTCGAATCTTCTCTGATCTTTTTAAATCTGAAATGATTCTAGTGTTATCAGGTGTTTTCCTTTAAAATCTCTTGTTTTAATTAACTGTTT
Source organism: Nicotiana paniculata (assembly GCA_005239505.1). NCBI lineage: Eukaryota > Viridiplantae > Streptophyta > Magnoliopsida > Solanales > Solanaceae > Nicotiana > Nicotiana paniculata. The sequence goes on along the minus strand of ML339883.1, from coordinate 43,361 downwards.
CGATTTCATTTGCTCTTTTTTAAATTAGGGTTCGTCCCAAACTTTTCCTCAAAGGTTTTTCTAACTTCTCGGTGTTTTAATTAATTGTTTCTTCACTATCTTGATTGATTCTCATGTATATTCTTTAATTTTGTTCCATTATTATGTTTATTTCTGTAAACCAGTCTTAATTGATTTCTATTTAGGGAATTTGAATAATTCTGTACGGTTAAAATCAGTATTTGCTGAGAGTTTTACTTGTTTCCTTATTTGTGACCTTAGCTGATTATACTTGCCTTAATTAATATTCAATATGGTTTGGGATTTTACAGATTCCCTATATGGTATGATTCTGATTTGATTACCTTAATTAAACCCCAATTCGTTACTTGAATATCCCCAATTAAGGGGTCTTTTTCGAATTTCCCTATAGGAATTGATTATGTGATTGGTTGATTGATCCTAATTGATTGAACTATGATTCTATTTTCCTTATTTGTTCTACTCCTTACGTACTATATATACACTCTTATTCTGATTCTTTAGACTTGGACAATAGTTCACAAAACACACTCACACACTTTGCTCTCATCTCTCTGCTACTTGTGTTCATTGTACTATCTAGCCGGCTGAAAGCCAAGGCTAGACCACTGAATCCTGCATACTTTCACCTTTTATTTTTTGCTTCCTTTAACTGGTATGTTCCTATTCCTAATGTCGTTTATTATTTTATGAAGCTTGAACCTATGTGTTCTCTCATCTATTGCTTTACTTCTGTTGAATCCATGCCTCTTCTGTATTTCACTTAGCATGTCTATTTCTGTGTTTAAGCTTCAATCCTTTCCTGTTTATTGCTTTAATCAGCATGTTTATTTTTGCATTTAAGCTTCAATCCTTTCCTATTTATTTCCTTAAACCATCATGCTTACTTAGGCATTTAGACTCTTATCCTTCCTGTCCATTGACCTCAACTGGTATAACCACTTCTGTGCAATTAAATCCATGTCCTCTCTATGAACTATTAGCATGACCACTCCTCAATTTCAGTTCTATGTTCTTCCTGTCTACTACTTTAAGTCAGTATGATTATTTCTGCTATGTGCTCTGGCTCTTTAAACTTATGCACTTACTGTCTATTGCTTCTAATTAGCATCACTAGATCCTATTGAGTGCTGTGGACGTTGGCTGTCATAATATGTCAATTTGCTTGGTGTTGATCAGCATGCTTTTGTTTCTGATTGGTTTCATGTGTCCTTGGTTAAGTATTTCTATGTTCCTAACCCCTGCTACACCTTATTTTGTGTAGTTGTTTGATCTCATCATGCTATGTGCCTACCTAGTGTTAACTAATGAACTAAGTTAAATTTGGGCAATATGAATCTTTGCTTTGAAACTTGGTGACTATGTCTGATATTTGCTTGCTGAAGCCTTTGTTTTCAAAATGTTTCTAAACCGTTTTCACTTCTGAACTGCTTTCTTCAAACTATTTTTGGTCTCCAAACACTACGTTTTCACTCCTACTCTTAGAATATCTAGGGTCCTGCCCCTCCAGTGTGAGCACTGCCTAAAAGTCCATGAGACTCCTCCGAACTCTAACACACTGGGGCTGACTCTTCCACACTGATCAAAAATTGTTTTCTTTAACGGATCCTTCATGTGAGCATTGCCCAGAGTCCCTGAGGCCCTTGGAAACTTTGACGTACCAGGATACTCTCTTGGGCACTATAGATATTGGTACCTTGGATTTGGTTGAAGGCTGGTCCTCCAGGTTTACTTTTGGGCCTATCCAGGCTCCCTATAGTATAGTATTATCTATTATGTAATTCATTTATCGAATGGTCTGTAATAATAATTCTTGTAAAACAGATATTGGGATATTAGTAAAATGGGAGGGACTTTTACTTATATATATATATATATATATATATATATATATATATATATATATATATATATATATATATATATATATATATATATGTTGTGGGGAAATCGGGTAGAAATCATGCTCCTAGGATTGTTGTGATTATATATGCATTAGAAACCATGCTTATAAGATAGTTTTTTGCACTAAAAAAATTGCTTATAGGTGCTTCATATCATTTTTCCTAAACTTCTGCTTTCTAGAGTTCTGCATATTCATATCCGCTTAGAAATCCTGTCACTAGGTTGTTATCAATTCTGCCTAAAATCATGATCATTCTCTTATGTTCATTAGAAACCATGCTTTAGGGCTTTTATTGCACTCGCATAAATACCATGCCTATATTACATAAAATCAGTAGCAACCATGTCTATAAGGGTAAGTTTAAAAGCAGTCCCAATACCTAGATAACATGTTTACAAAGATGAATGTATAAAATCAGTTCTGTAATGTTCAACACCTAGACATAATACCTATAGGACGTAATGAACTCAAACTGCCTGTTTAAAATCGCTTGTTAGTATTAAGACTGTGATTAACAATTAGTATCATGTTTATAGGACATCTCGGATCCACACCTAGGCAAGCCTATAGGATAATTGAAATCTCGCAAATTGTAAAACTATGTTGTGCTTACCTATTTCTGAACTGCTCAAATTCAGCAAGTCCTAAAATCAGTAGGCAAACTTATTAACACAATGCTACATATATTCTGTTTGTTATGCTCACCTAGATATCCTACTCCAGGACTCCTAAAGTATCTGAAATATTGTTGTTTGAGACGTGTAATTGACTGCTTGTTTGTGGAGGTAAATGTGAGCCTCCTGAATTGTTCCTTTACCTGACAGTCCTAGTTGTTTTTGTTGTCGCTTAGATTTTCTCCTTTTAAGCAATTTAGGAGAGTCTAGAACTGCCTTGATTAGAGGTCCTAAACACCTCCAAGGCCATAAGAAAGGGACGGGTAATACACGCCTAGAGTATGTTTAATTAGAATCGCTCATATAACCACCAAGGGAAGGGTAATTGGGTAGTAAAGGATATGATGACATGTGGGCTAATGCCACGCGTAACCCCTCTAATTGAGGAAGGTTTACCGGGTATTGCACAGAAATGATCCTATAGGCTAATAAACCTAGGACCCCTTTATTCACGTTTTTGTAATCCATATGTGTGCTTAAACTGCTTGACTTGCTTAATGATTAATTCACAAATTAAGTTTGGCCGGGACCCACCGTTTGGACCTCGAGGGGTGCCTAACGCCTTCCCCTCAAGGTAATTTCAATCCCTTACCCAATCTCTGGTAATGTAAACCGGTTCATGAGTTACTTGCATTGGGTTCCCTAACGCACCTTAAATCCGTTAGGTGACGACTCTTCAATTTCCATACTCCTTTCCCAAAAAGCAAAGGAGTTGCCGAATGTTGAAACCCGATTTCGCGAGAAAAGGGGGGCGCGACGGCATGGCGACTCTGCTAGGGACTTTAGGATTTTACCATAACATACTTGCTTTTTGTATATTAGTCTTAAGCATGCTTCTTTTAATATGTGTGCACCCTTTCCCTTTCCCCTTATGTGAATTTAATTTCCCGTTTTGGGCATTTATGATTTCCTTTACTGCAGAAAATGACTTAATTCTCTGTTTCCTTTTTTTTAAAATGTCTTTCAATTATTAAATACCGCATTTATTATTTTCCTAACGTGCAAATACGTGACAACATGCTACTTACTGCTGCATAAATCATGCTCAACATCATATTCCACTCATGTGTAATCAATCCTATAGCAACGCTTGACGAGTGGTTACACTCTTCCTATATATCACCCTTAAAATTTGGAAAGACTTATTTGTGGTAAAACTAGTCGATCAGCGGTGCAATCAACGGTTCCGTTCCCTTCCCCCTCAAGTTGTCCACTTGAGGGTTATAGTCTAGACCCCCATAGCAACCTTACTCTGATTATAACTATACATGCATCATGGTCAAACCTATCCGGGTTAATATGTTGTCCATATAATAACCCTTTAAGACAAACCTTATCCAAAGTCCACCGGGGTTTTCATAATCCCAACGGACGCAACCACGTTTTGTGCATTAATTTTGGAGAACTAAATGCCAATATGCTAAGAAGGTCCGTAGTATACCACCACTGCTACTAGATTGGTGGGAAGATCTTTCCTCAAGTAACAAAAAAAAAGTGAAGAAGGTCCTGGGAAATTTGCCTTCTCTGTTAGACATCCAACCAAATAACATGTTGATAGAAGCTGCGACCATGTTCTGGGATCGTGAAAGATCAGTGTTTCGCTTCGGTGATATAGAAATGACCCCGCTCCTAGAAGAAATCGGGGGAGTTGCTAGGCTACCTTGGGACAGCCCTGGGCTATGGGTACCGAAAAATCGCACTGGTAGAGGATTTCTAAAAATGATGGGTCTGAAAAAGAACGCCGATTTGGAGTGCTTAAAGAAATCTTATATACCATTTGACTACTTGTATGAGATATACAGTCATAGCAAGTCCTACAGTATTTTCCATGATGATTTTTCCATCACTTCCTTGGGTCATATTCACCGCAGAGTTTTCATGTTCATTGTTTGCTTATTGGGTATGATAGTGTTCCCAACGAAAAGGGAAAGAATTCACTAGACTGGCTATGGTCACCAAGACTCTAATGGGAGGAATCGAGGGACAGACATACACCATAGTCCCTATGATTATAGCTGATATCTACCGGGCCTTGGACCACTGCAAGAAAGGGTCCAAACATTCTGAAGGCTACAATTTGCTGCTGTAGTTGTGGTTAATGGATCATCTCCAAAAGGGTCAATATCGCCAGGAGTTTCCATGAAGGGCGTGGAATGAACATATTTCCTTCCATCACCCTAAACGGATGACTTATATTCCGGACAGCTTTGCTCAACCAGAGAGTGCTAAGGAATGGGTGGAGTTCTTCGACAATTTTACTGAGGATCAGGTTCAGTAGATGTTTGAATGGTTCCCTACTGACGAGTTCATCATCAGGTCAAGGGGAGTTCCTCACTTAGTGTTGATCGGGTTAAGGGGAATATACCCTTATGTTCCCATCAGGGTTATGAGGCAGGCAGGCAGGAAGCAGATGATACCGCGAGTCACGAAGATAAGTCATTTCCGGGCATATTTTTCAGGATGACGGTATCCCTTACAAGTGGCAAGCTCAACATATGTGGCACTCAAAGATTATTATGGAGAAGGACACCATCGAGCCTGACAGGTATCATGCGAGACATGCACCCTTTTACTCGGCATGGTTGGAGGACAACTTAGCTGGGAAAGTTGAGCCAGGAATTGGTCGGGGAAACATGGTCATAGACAAAGATGCAGAAATCCAAGTCAAATACAACAAGTTACGCAAGAGGATTCATGACTCCGAGGCTGAACATCAGGAGATACGCGAGACAGGTAAGAGATTAATCAAGGAATGAAGGGAAATGGCTATCACCTCCAATGAAAGAGTAGAACATCTGGAGCAGGGCTTGATCATGGAACTGGGAGAAAAGGCAAGGAAAAGAATCACCGACTTCCAGAATGTTGAAGGAGGCGAGGGAGGAGCATCTAGCAAGAATATACATGTTGTTGGGAATGCGTGAATTGGGGGACCTGATTGATGGAGTCAGAAAGATCATGCCTGGGGAAGGTCCTTCTAGGACCAAGTAGATTAGATTTATTTTCTTCTCCAAATGTAATAAGGCAAAGTGCCAGTAGTGACTTATCTTTATTATCTTAGTGTCGTTTTGGGATTCTTCTATCTTTTATATTAATGAAATGAGGCATTTATTGGCATCTAAGTTCTCCAAAACAACTTGTCGCTAGGCCTACCTCGGGCACAATGAGGCTCCCAAAATAGGACGCGAATTTACATTCCGCAATATGTGTTTAAGTATTGCAAATATTCTTTTCAAAACTCTTACTGACTTGGCTACCTTTTGTTTTTCTTTATTTCTTTTGATTATTCCCATTCCCCAAAGGTTGGCTCATGCATACTGGCATCGTCATCTTATCATACTAGATCCAGGGGCCCTCCACCTTCTCCTCCTCCAAGTCCTCCAAAAGGCAAAGGGAAAGCAAAGATGGATGATTTGAAACGGCACCAGAAAAGACAATAACACACATGTTGAACATGCAGAATCTTCTGATGGCCGAGGTACTCAGGCCCCAAATGATGTGGTATCACGACTTGAGAAGAAGATAATATAACTCCATGGTGAGCTCGAGCAGTTTCGGAGCTTAGCAAATCTATCCTTCACACTCAATATCCCAGATGTCAACCATTCAAACACTTAGAACCCCACACCACCACAAAACACACCCAACAAGCGTCTACAAAATCCTCTCGCACCTCACCATTACACAACCCCACCATAGAATCAAACTATCCCTCAACAATATCAACAAAACACCTACCATAGTCCACAAAATACCCCACAAATCATTCTCGAACCCCATAACTCCACCAATGATCACCATTATACCTAAACTCCCGGTCACCAAACAACCATATATACTTGGAAACCCTACCTCACTCCACTCAGCCCGTATCCTGTGCACCAGAATCCCCTGAGGAGGATCTGCTCCTTAAAAACCTGGCTGAAGAGCTCAAGAAGTTGGCAAGTCGGGTTCAAGGCGTCGAAGGGGGAAAAGGGATAGAACGTCTGAGCTATAAAGACCTATGCATACAGCCAGATGTAGAACTATCTGGCAGTTACAAACCTCCCAAGTTCGAAATGTTTGACGGAACAGGTGATCCTAGGGTTCATCTGAGGACTTATTGTGACAAGCTTGTAGGGCTCAGGAAGGATGAAAGGATCTGAATGAAGCTTTTCATGAGGAGTCTTACAGGAGATGATTTATCTTGGTACATCAGCCAGGATCCTAAGAAGTGGGCCAACTGGGTGAGTATGGCATCTGACTTCATGGACAGATTCGGGTTTAACAAAGAGAATGCGTCGGATTTCTTCTACATTCAGAACTTAAAGAAGAAGCCCACTGAGACCTTCCGCGTGTATGCCACTCGTTGGAGTTCAGAAGAAGCCAAAGTCAGGCCGACATTGGACGAGGAACAGATGAACAAGTTCTTCGTCAGAGCACAGGATCCGCAGTACTATGAAAGAATGATGGTTATTGAAAACCATAAGTTCTCCGATATCATCAAACTTGGAGAAAGGATTGAACAGGGCATTAAAAGCAAAATGATGACAAACTTTAAGGCATTGTAGGCCACAAACAAAGCATTGCAGTCAGGGGGTATATCGAAGAAGAAAGATGTGGGAACACTAATGGTCGCCCAAGGACCCAAAACTCCACTTGTATATCAAACCTCCCCACTTACATACCAAACACCTCCACCCAAATATACCATCACCTCTCAGATATTCCCAACCAGCCACTGCTTATCACACATATAATTCCCAACCCTCTCACTTTCAGTCACCTCCAACTCGTCCAAACTACCCAAGACCTCGGCCTAACTTTGACCGCAGACCACCTAAACAATACACTGCCATTACCGAACCCATTGACTAGCTGTATGAAACGCTGAAGTGTGCTGGCTACATCACTCCTATCCTTGTTGTGACCGTGGAGAATTCATCCCAATAGGTCAACCCAAATAAGACCTATGCATATCATTTTGGCATGAAAGGGAACACCAATAACGAGTGTCGAACACTAAAAGATAAGATCCGGACCTTGATTGATAATAAGGTCATTCAGGCCAAAGAAGCTACACCCAACATCCGCAACAACCCCCTCCCAGATCATAGGGGTGAAGGTATCAATATGATAGAGACCGATGAGGAATGGGATCCCGAGGGATCAATTGGACTTATCAAAGAGGTGACAATCCTAAGAAACCCGCAATCACGCTCAATCCTATTATAGTATAAATACAGCCGCCAGTGGAGGTTGAGGTAGCTGCATTAGTTCCATTTGAAGTTGAGTTAGCACCCCCCGCAGTTGTGCCTGTTCCATTCTAAGTGGAAGTAGCGACACCTTTCACAGTGACAGTGTCAACCACTCCACTTTTCCACACCAAGGTTGTGCCCTGGGATTATGTGGTTGAAGTAGAAGAAAAGGAAAGATCAAAATAGAAGAATCTGGCACTGCGCAAGGAATGACCAGAATAGGAAGAGTCTATACACCTGAGCATTTGGGAGAATCCAGTAAGAAGGCTTCTAACAGATCGCCCGTTATTGAAACAGGCCCGAATAACCTTTGGAAGAAAGTTCAAGCAAGGGAGTATCAGTCACCGATCATTTGAACAAGACTCCTGCTTATGTATCTATCCTGTCGTTGCTACAGAATTCAGAAGTGCATAGGAATGCTCTCCTAAAGGTGTTAAGTGAGACATATGTACCTAAAAACATCACCGGCGGAGAAATGGCCAATATAGTGGGACAGGTGCTGGAAAGTCACATAATCACCTTCCACGAGTACGAGCAGCCACCCGCGGGTTTGAATCATAACAGGGCACTGCACATTATCGTGAAATGCGAGGACAATTTCATTGTCGGAGTTCTAATAGATGGGGGATCCAGTCTCAATAATTTCCCATTAAAAACACTGAAGAGGTTAGGCAAAGGCTTGTATGAAATACGAGAAAGGACTATGAATGTGAAGGCATTTGACGGGTCTCAGAGAGCTACCATTGGAGAGATCAATCTTTGTCTACAGATGGGGCCTACATGGTTTGATATCGAGTTCCATGAGCTGGATATATCAGCATCATACAATCTGTTGTTGGGAAGACCTTGGACACATGCCGGTGGGGTTGTAGCGTCAACTTTGCATCAAGCAGTGAAGTTCGAGTGGAACCACCAAGAAGTTATTATCCATGGAGACGGGAGCAACCCTATTTACACCCATCAGACCATCCCGGTGGTTGAAAATAAGAGAAAGCTAGGTGGAGAGACTTATCATCATATCGAGAGGGTCAACGCGATCAAGAAAGCTAAGCGGTGGAGTAGCAAGATAGAAAGTATACTAGTATGGAGAGGGTATGAACCTGGCAAGGGTCTTGGCAAAAATCTTTAGGGTGTCTAGCCAATACATATAAAGTGCAATGGTACCACTTTTGGACTAGGATATCAATACACCTGGCAAGAGTTTCAAGACTGGTCACCACCATGGCGTGGTCCTTACTATCCGCTTGAGCAGCCTATACCTCACCTGAGTCAGACTTTCCAGCAGACCGACATCATATGGGGATCAGAGGAGGAAGAAGCATTGGCCGTCTTGAGGAACTTGTTCCTGGAAGATGATGACATGGATTGCTGTGTAATTTTTATGGAGGAGGACGAGGAAGGCCCCATCATCAGAGCCGTGAAAAGAGGCTCATTCCTTAAGAATTGGACTGTCAGACCATCCAGGGCCCGACGAGTCCCGGAGTAGCAAGGTTGAACAACATTATTTTATTTTCTGAATGATCATTTCCCATTTTGCATTTTGTTTAAAATAATATTTCCAATATTCCAAAATGTTGTTTTAATTATTGAAAACCTCATTTGTTTGACACTTTCAATGAATTAATGATTACCATTACTACTTCTCTCTCATATCTTTATCTATACAACATTACTATTTCCTACCTCGATGAATCAGCAACTGTGACATGTAATGAGGAAATGCAACAAAAGGATAGTGATTCAGAAGAAGAGGATGTCATACCTGAGGAAATTGTTAAAGAAGTGGAGGACTTTGAGAACAAGCCTAAGTCCAACCTGGACGAGACTGAAATAATCAACTTAGGAGATTCCGAAAATGTCAAGGAGACGCGCATCAGCATTCACTTGTCACCGTCAGAGAAAGAGGAGTACACTCGGTTCCAAAAGGAATATGAGGATGTCTTCGCATGGTCGTACGACGACATGACCGGATTAAAATACATCTATTGTGGCCCACAAGTTGCCCATAAACCCTATGTGTCCACCAGTGAAGCAGAAACCTAGGAAATTCAAGCCTGATATGAGTCTGAAAATCTAAGAGGAAGTTATTAAGAAAATTAAGGCCAAGGTCCTCAAGGTAGTGGAATACTCAACCTGGTTAGCCAACATCATGCCAGTTCTGAAGAAGGATGGGAAGGTTAGAATCTGTGTTGATTATCGGGATCTCAACAGAGCCATCCCAAAGGATGATTTCCCACTTCCAAACATACACATCTTAATCGACAATTGTGCCAGACATGAACTCCAATCCTTTGTAGATTCTTTTTTGTAGATTCTTTCGTCGATTACCATCAGATTTGGATGGACGAGGAGGACACTGAGAAAACCGCTTTCATTACACCCTGGGGGTGTACTGTTACAAGATGATGTCCTTCAGCCTAAAGAACGTTGGGGCCACCTACATGAGGGCCATGAGTACTATCTTTCATGACATGATACATAAAGAGATTGAGGTGTATGTGGACGATGTCATCATTAAATCCAAGAAGGCCACGGATCATATCGCAGACTTGAGGAAATTCTTTGACAGACTACGGAAGTACAACCTGAAGTTAAACCCCGCAAAATGTGCATTCGGGGTTCATGCCGAAAAGTATTGGGATTCATCGTCAGTCGCCGAGGGATAGAATTGGATCCGTCAAAAGTCAAAGTAATTGAACTACGCTCGACCGGATTCCCATTTAAAAGAGGATACGTAGGCAGCCATGTGGGTTCGGTCACAATTCAATAAAATTTTCATTTTCCCCACCATCAGAATTTGGGCCACCCTCAAAATTCTGAAGCAAGTTCAGCCGATCACAGCATATACAGCAGTCATAAATGTTTGTCCTCAAAATTCTACGGCATGAGAAGTCGCAATGTCTCAGATTGTGTCATAGTCACTGGTTCATCTAACCAATTTTCTAAAAAACATATTTTTTCTATGACTTTGAAAACTACACATGCTTGCTTTTGAAATAACTCTGTTTAGCAAACACTACCCCCAATGATGTGAATAGGATCTTAAGACCGAGCAAAGCAAGTCAAGCAAGTCGATGGAGGCACGAACCGACCTCCCCCTTACAAAAATCATGATTTTTCTTTGAATGCAGGAGCAAGGAATATGCACGCTTCGAAATCACAACTTTCATAACAACAACGATATTGAATCCACTTCTAGCTAAGAAATACTCTACTATCACCTACTATTTGTTCTCTTTGCATGAGACTAAGCTCTGTCTCAATCTTGCATGAGGCTAAGCCCTGCCTCCATATTTGCATAAGGCTAAGCACTGCCTTCAATTCTGCATAAGGCTAAGCACTGCCTTCAAATCTTGCATGAGGTTACGCCCTGCCTCCATATTTGCATAAGGCTAAGCTCTGTCTCAATCTTGCATGAGGCTAAGCCCTTCCTCCATATTTGCATAAGGCTAAACACTACCTTCTAATCATTTGCATAAGGTTAAGTTATACCTTCAATCTTGCATGAGGCTAAGCCCTGCCTCTCTATCTGCATAAGGCTAATAATTTCCTTCAATTTGCGTGGGACTATGTCCTGTCCCGAATTTCTGCATGAGGCTAAGCCCCGCCTCTCTATCTGCATAAGGCTAAGCTCTGCCTTCAACTTGCATGGGACTTAGCCATGTCCCAAATCTTGCAAGGGACTAAGCCTTGTCTCGAACCTTGCACGAGACTAAGCACTGTCTCTCTGGCATTACCTATTCTCTTTTTTCGGCTAAGCTCTGCCTCAAATTCATACAAGACTAAGCCATGTCTTGTCGCTTCTAGCATCATGTACTTGCATATCATGGGCTGAAATATCGCCAATTTGTCCGAGCGCGTCATAGTCTGAAGGCATCATCCTCATAGTCGGAAGACGTCATGCCATGACCTGAGGACCTCTCAAATTTGCATATCATTATTCAAAGGCGTGATGGTTCGCAGGCACCATTTTTCATGGCCCGAGAACATCATATCATGGCCTGCGAATCCCCTACTAAACAATTCATGGCCCAGGACATGATGGTCTAAGGACGTCATCCTCAACCGTCCAAAGACGATTTTCATGGTCCGAAGGGAATTTGCATCATGTTTAAATTTATGCACAGATATATGATCGTAGTATACCTTTACTTGCAGGTGATCCAATGAGCAACCACCATCCCAACAGGAGCAATCCCTCCAGTTCCCTCATACTATCTCAAACTTGACCGCTCAGCGCAACCATTTCACCTATTTTAAAATTTTATATCCGTCCTTGCAATAATTTTATCGGTATATTACGTTGATGGGTCTAGAACTACACACGGCCTGATTCCTATGAAACCAGAGATATGTAGGCAGCTCGGAAACCAGAGTGCGACCTATGCATCTCAAACCACCCTATACTAATTGGATCACAAATGATTTTATAACAATTTTATGACCCTATTTCACTACTTATGTTTATACTAAACCTAATTATTTTATAAATAGCCACTTTTATTTTTTTGGGTTATAATTGCAATAATTTTGAAATAATAGCCCATGCATGCATTATTACATTATCTCACCATAAAATAGCTTTATATATTTTTATAATGTTGAATGATTATTTTAAATCATTTTATGCATGAAAATCATTTTTATAATCTACTAATTATTCTTATAAATTATTTTTACTAAATAATTGGGTATTTAACAAATAGGCTCTTAATTTCTTCAATTTTCAGACCTAACCCCTCAAATATTAGCCCAAAACCCTTTTAAAACCAGTCCAAACCCCTTAATAATACCAGCCCAAACCCCTTTAGCCCAATCTGTATCTACCTGACCCAAACCCCCATCAAATCATGGTCGTTGATATTTTAGATCAACGGTCCACGATTAAACTTACCAATTTAATTCAACCAACCCTAACCCACCTCTCCATTCCTCTTCGACCGTTGTCACTCGTTTCCCTAACCTCTCTAGTTCTCTCTCGACCTTCCATAACCCTAATCGCCGTCACCGGCGAGAAACTCCCTTCTATGGTGTTTTCGTGCATTCTCCGACCATCATCGGTCTCCTATAATCCCTGGCTATTTGATTTCATGAGTCCTTAGAAGAATATCGTGGAGATTCAACCTGTTCTTGCCTGAAACTTGTTTACCGGCCTGTCTCAGGCCCCTTTCGCTTGTGAGTATGGATTTCCTCTTTATTTTAGTATCAATCCATGTGTTTTTGACCGATTCTCTTCATCTCTGCTATTTCCTGAAAACCCTAGTTTCACTACTGGTCGAATCTTCTCAGATCTTTATAAATCTGAAATGATTCTAGTATTATCGGGTGTTTTCCTTTAAAAATCTCTTTTTTTAATTAACTGTTTGGATTTCATTTGCTCTTTTTGAAATTAGGGTTCGTCCCGGACTTTTTCTCAAAGATTTTTCTAACTTCTTAGTGTTTTAATTAATTGTTTCTTCACTATCTTGACTGATTATCATGTATATTCTTCAACCATAGATGTTTCTGTTTGTTATATTGATTTCTTCAATTTTGTTCCGTTATTATGTTTATTTCTGTGAACCAGTCTTAGTTGATTTCTATTTAGGGAATTTGAATGTCCTGTTAAAATCATTATTTGCTGAGATTTTTACTTGTTTCCTTATTTGTGACCTTGACAGATTATACTTGCCTTAATCAATTATCAGTATGGTTAGGGATTTTACCGATTCCCTATATGGTATGATTCATATTTGATTACCTTAATTAAACCCCAATTCTGGAAGTTACTTGTCTATCCCCAATTAAGGGGTCTTTTACGGATTTCCCTATAGGAATTGATTATGTGATTGGTTGATTGATGCTAACTGATTGAACTATGATTCTATTTGCCTTATTTGTTCTACTCCTTAAGTACTATATATACACTCTCATTCCGATTCTTCAGACACAAACAATAGTTCACAAAACACACTCACACACTTTGCTCTCATCTCTCTGCTACTTGTGTTCATTGTACTGTCTAGCCGGTTGAAAGCCAAGGCTAGACCACTGAATCCTACATACTTTCACCTTTTATTTTTTGCTTCCTTTAACTGGTATGTTCCTATTCCTAATGTCGTTTATTAGACTATGAAGCTTGAACATATTTGCTCTCTCATCTGTTGCTTTACTTTTGTTGAACCCATGCCTCTTCTGTATTTCACTTAGCATGTCTATTTCTGTGTTTAAGTTTCAATCCTCTCATGTTTATTGCTTTAATCAGCATATTTATTTATGTGTTTAAGCTTCAATCCTTTCTTTTGTATTGCCTTAAACCAGCATGCTTACTTAGACATTTAGACTTTTATCCTTCTTGTCTGTTGACCTCAACTGGTATAACCACTTCTGTTCAATTAAATCCCTGTCCTCTCTATGAATTGTTAGCATGAACACTCCTCCATTTAAGTTCTATGTTCTTCCTATCTAATGCTTTAAGTCAGTATGATTACTTTTGTTATGTGCTCTAGCTCTTTAAACTTATGTGCTTATTGTCTATTACTTCTAATTAGCATCACTAGATCCTATTGAGTGCTATGGTAGTTGACTGTCATAATATGTCAATTTTCTTGGTGTTGATCAGCGTGCTTTTGTTTCTGATTGGTTTCATGTGTCCTTGGTTAAGGATTTCTATGTTCCTAACCCCTGTTACCCCTTATTTAGTGTTAATTAATGAACTAAGCTAAATCTGGGCAATATGAATCTTTGTTTTGAAACTTGGTGACTATGTCTCCTATTTGCTTGTTGAAGCCTTTGTTTTCAGAATGCTTCTAAACTGTTTTCACTTCCAAACTGTTTTCCCCTTTGAACTGCTTTCTTCAAACTATTGCTACTCTCCAAACACTACTTTTTCTCGACTACTCTTAGAATATCTAGGGTCTTGCCCCTATAGTGTGATCACTCGTAGAAGTCCATGAGACTCCTCCTAACTCTGACACACTAGGGCTGGCTCTTCCACACTGATCAAAAACTATTTTCTTTAAAGGATCTTTGGTGTGAGCATTGCCCGGGGTCCCTGTGGCCCTTGGGAACTTTGACGCACCAGGATACTCTCTTGGGCACTATGAGATATTGGTACCTTGGATTTGGTTGAAAGACTGGTCCTCCAGGTTTACTTTTTGGCCTATCCAGGCTCCCTATAGTATAGTATTATCTATTCTATGATTCATTTATCGAATGGTCTGTAATAACAATTCTTGTAAAACAGATATTGGGGATATTAGTAAAATGGGAGGGACTTTTATATATGTTTTGTGGGGAAATCGGGTAGAAATCATGCTCCTAGGATTGTTGTGATTAGATGTGCATTAGAAATCATGCTTATAAGATTGTTTTATGCACTAAAAACCTTCTTCTAGGTCCATTAGAAACCATGCTTTAGGACTTTTATTGCACTCGCATAAATACCATGCCTATATCGCATAAACTCAGTACCAACCATGTCTATAAGAGTAAGTTTAAAGGCAGTCCCAACACCTAGATAACATGTTTACAAAGATAGATGTATAAAAGCAGTTCTGTAATGTTCAACACCTAGACATCATGCCTATAGGACGTAATGAACTCAAACTGCCTGTTTAAAATCGCTTGTTAGTATTAAGACTCTGATTAACAATTAGATATCATGTTTATAGTACATCTCAGATCCACGCCTAGGCAAGCCTGTAGGATAATTGAAATCTTGAAAATTGTAAAACTATGTTGTGCTTAACTATTTGCAAATTGCTCAGATTCAGCAAGTCCTAAAATCAGTAGGAAAACTAATTAGGTCTCCACTGCCTCGCTTTAACACAATGCTGCATACATTCTGTTTGTTATGCTCACCTAGATATCCTACTTTAGGACTCTTAAAGTATCTAAAATACTATTGGTTGAGATGTGCAATTGGCTGCTTCTTTATGGAGGTAAATGTGCTCCCCTTAATTGTTTCTTTACGTGACAGTCCTACTTGTTTTAATTATCGCTTAGATTTTCTCCTTTTAAGCACTTTAGGAGAGTCTAGAACTGCCTTGATTAGAGGTCCTAAATACCTCTAGGGCCATAAGAAAGGGACGGGTAATGCACGCATAGAGTATGTTCAATTAGAATCGCTTATATAACCACCAAGGGGAAGGTAATTGGGTAGTAAAGGATATGATGACCTGTGTGCTAATGCCACGTGTTACCCCTCTAATTGAGGAAGGTTTACCGGGTATTGCACAGAAATGATCCTATAGGCTAATAAACCTAGGACCCCTTTATTACTGTTTTTGTAATCCATATGTGTGCTTAAACTGCTTTACTTGCTTAATGACTAATTCACAAATTAAGTTTTGTCGGGACACACCGTTGTGGACCTCGAGGGGTGTCTAACACCTTCCCCTCAAGGTAAGTTCAAGCCCTTACCCAATCTCTGGTAATGTAAACCGGTTCATGAGTTACTTGCATTAGGTTCCGTAACGCACCTTAAATCCGTTAGGTGGCGACTCTTCAAATTCCATATCCCTTTCCCAAGAAGGAAAGGAGTTTTCGAATGTCAAAATCCGATTTCGCAATAAAAAGGGGGCGCGACAACTGACAATGAACAACACCCCATTTAATCATAAATTCAATTAAAATATATTAATGAATTTCAATAACTTCAACTTCAATTAATTGATTAAGGAAAAAACACTCGGTAATATAGGTATTTTCATGAAATGGCAAACTTCAGATTTGAGTGTATGAAATAGGCTAACAATGAAAGAGATGGAACAAACTAGAAACTACGTCTAAATGCATGAGAATAGCCCAGCAACAAAAGGATATCATGTACAAGAATTTCAATTAAGAATAACTCAACAATAAAGGAAATTACATAATGATAAAAGAGATAACAATTTCAATAAAGCATATAAGAGTAAACTTGAAAAGTAAGGGATGTGACATGTAACAACAACTTTAAATAAATCATGTGAGAGTAAACATGACAACTAAAAGATATAACATGTGCTAATAATTTCAAATAAATACATGAAGGAAGCATAAGAGTCGAAACTGGTAAATTTCCACAAATAAGCCCGAGTACGCACTCGTCACTTCGCGTACACGGCTTTCACATAACAAAATAGCACAGACAACTCAAATCCGAAGGCAGAGTTTATCCCCCACAAATTTAGGCAAGATACTTACCTCAAAGAAGCCAAACCAATACTCTAAAATGACCCTTTCGTGTGAACAATCTCCAGACGGCTCAAATCTAGCCAAAATAATCTAATATCATAAATAAAAACCATAGGAAATAATTCTAAATAATAAAGCTTCGATCATTAATCAAAATTAAAAAGAAAACCCAAAAAGTCAACCCCGGGCTGCACCTCGGAACCCGACAAAATTCATAAAAGCCGAATACCCATTCCGATACGAGTCCAACCATACCAAAATTATCCAATTCCAACATCAGATCATCCTTCAAATCATCATCCTCCAAATCAAATCACTAATTTAATGATAAAAATAAAAATTGGATCACGAAATATAATCAAATCTGGGTAAAGAACACTTACCACAGTCCAATCGTGAAGAACCCCTCTAAAATCGCCCAAAATCGAGGTCTACAACTCAAGATATGATAAAATGGGCAAACCCTAGAAATATAACAATCTGCTAGAGATTCCACTTTTGCGTTCAGAAGGTCGCTTATGCGGCCAATAATCCGCATTTGCAGAAATACCTTACCTCATCCAATGCCGCTTCTGCACTCAGAGTTCCGCTTCTGCGAATGCGCAAATGCGAACAGACACCTGCTTCTGCGGTCTTCCTCATCCAGCCTTGTTTCCGCTTCTGCGTCCCTTTTCTTCCACACCTGCGATCAACACACCTGCGCTCGGTGGTCTGCAGGTGCGACCTCATCAGATTCCTGCCTGAACCAGCTTCACTCAACATGATCCAAATGATCTGAAACTCGTCTGTAACACACCTGGGGACCCCGTGTCCTCGTCTGAACATACCAACAAGTTCCATAACCTAACACAGACCTACTTGAGGCCTCAATTCACATCAAACAACGTCAAAACTAAGAATCGCACTTCAAATCGAACTTAATGAACTTTTGAACTTTTGAACTTTCAACTTCTATAACTCGCGCCAAATCATAACAAATCAACCCAGAATGATGTTAAATTTTTCATGCAAGTCCTAAATGACATAATAGAGCTATTCCAACTCCCGAACCGCAATCCCAACCCGATATCAATCCTGGTCAAACCTCACAACCTTCTAAGCCTTCAACTTTTCAACTTTCACCAAAATGCATCAAATCAATCTACGGACCTCTAAATCCAAATCCGGGCATACTTCTAAGTCAAAACTCACCATACGAAGTTATTGGAATCATCAAAATACCATTTTGGAGTTGACTACACAAAGTTCAAACTCCGGTCAACTCTTGCTACTTAAGCTTCTTAAACAAGAACTATTCTTCCAAATCATTTTCGAATCATCCGAAAACCGAACCTGGCTATGCTCGCAAGTCATTGTCAAGACCCAATTCCCCCCCTCCCCCCCCCCCCATGTTGGGTATCGTGATGGAACCTAGTCTTAAGGACTATGTAAGCCTAACATTTACGGAATACCAACAATAATAAAATAACATATAATAATTTCTGAAATGAAACTCTCTATACAGTTTACAATTTTCCAAAACTGGTAGTACAAGTCATAAGCCCTACATAGTATTTTCTAGAAAACTTCTAAATACAATTGTCCAGAAATAAGGATAAACAGTGCAAAATGAAAACTAGAAGGTGACTCGAAAGCCTGCGAATGCAGAAACAAGTTTACCTTGAGTATCCACAGCAACGACCCGCACAGCTACTAACGAACAAAATACCTGGATCTGCACAAAAATGTGCAAAAGTGCAGTATGTGCACACCGCAGCGGTGCCCAGGAGTAGTGACAAGGAACAACCAAGACACCCACTGTTCTAATAAACTGAACAAGTATAAATATGGGAACAACAAAATATGATATCTACATAAATACTATGCAATATGGCTAACAATACAGTAATTGCAATAAGGAAACAACAAGTATCAGCGGAATACCATAAAAATGACACAGAAGAGTGAATGGAACACAACCTAAATCCAGAATCACTTATACAACAAGGACAAGTAATAACTCCGCAATTACAGCTGCTTTTATATAAGGTTTTAGTCAACTCCACGAGGTACCGAACCTCAGACAAATCACAACTCACGGGTCTCAATACCTGAACCCTAACACTTGGCATCCAGTGCCCTCGTAACATCTCATAACCGTTGACAACTCACGTGCCTATAGAGCCATTATCACATAGAAGGAAAGTACAACAAGGGTATCTATTCTTAACGATATCTAGAATATCTCTTAGCCGATAAGAATGCGTAACTACGTGTATGCTTGTGCAAGTGTCCTAACATATTTTGAAACCAACTAGTAAGCATAAAAAAGGAATGAACAACATGTAGTAAGAAGTAATGAAAAGATAGCATGACAATAGAAGAGGTAAAATCTTCAGTTAAGTCAAATAAGAGTCAAATAGGCTATAATGGACGCACACCTAAGTCTAAAATCACCATACGAAGCTGCTCAAGATAAAATGCCACCAAACAGAACTTAAATTCTCAAAACAACCGGCCGGGCGTTACATTCCCCTCTCTTAAAATAAATGTCCGTCCTCGAACGTGCCAAGAATCGCCTAGAAGTCTACAAATTCACCTCCAACATACATTCGCGGGTCGTCTCACGTCACCCGAATCCACATAGGCTTGAATACACCATTCCAACAGTAATTTAGCCTTTCTACCAACATCGAGAAGCCTCAAAGTCAAAATTCTCACCTTCCATTCATTTCCAAAAGACCCGATTCTAAATCCATACCCGATATCAACCTCAACCAGATGCAAAAACTCATTCCTACCCCCACAAGGTACGACCACACAACATAACACACCACACATAGGCCCACAATAACACTTCTGATCGCAATAGATGTGCGCAATCTAAGCCAACACCGGCAATTAGCCTCATATCTGAACTCTTTTCAAACCTCCACAACACTGACGATGATGCAAGAACCATGAAGGCCTCATAACTATACACCCGAATCAATAAGTCACAACTAACACCACGGTGCACACAACCCGCAAGCTAAAACTCAAGAAGCACAGAACGAAAATGACTGAATATATAATGAGAAATACATATGAGAAATATCAAACAACCTCGACAGGCACAACTCTCTATCAGTACCATACTACGAATCAATTTAATGAGGAAAAATTTAAGGTACATGAACATTCATAAGGATCTCATCCTGGTGTAACTCTCCACCGTGACACGCATCCCGACTCAAACATAACAAATCACATGAACTTGCGAGTGTCTCACCCTCAACTCTAAATCATAGGTTGAATATACATCATACCAATTGAAATCTTCCACTAACTCAATTCTTCCAATAAAATCACAACACTTACTGAACTCTCACCTCGGTAGAGTATCAAATAACAAATCGTAACCAAGAGTACTCAGGAGTCACACCAAAACCTACCGTAATAAACAACAGGGACTCACTTCTAATCTCACTACTCCCAATGATGAATAAGAATAGTGATAGACACAGGCTGCCCCCTCTTGGGCACCCTATACTCGCCTGAATACCCCGTTGTGACACACGTGCCCGGAGTCTGCATAATCTTTCACCATGTGGCTGGTATCTCCACACTCAAAGCAACCTCTCAGCTGGCGTGGTTGAGGAAACTTTGCAGTACGAGTACTCTGAGACCCATGAGCACCTGCACCACTGTGCGAAGCCTAAAGTGCAAACTGGACTGGCTGACCCATAAAGCCTCTACCATGTTGTACCCTGCCTCCAAAATAAGGACCAGTAGGTCTCTCCGGCCTACGAGGCCTCCTCGCCTCCATGTCCTCTCTTTCCTAGCCTTGCATGTACTCTCTCCCATAGCCCCACATGTCCTCTCTCTCCTGATCCCATCTGCCCTCTACTCGGCGAGCGATCCCTACCACCTGCTTCGAAACATCTCACTCTAACTCCCGAGCCATGTTGAGCCGAGTATCATGCCTGAGCCCCTCAATGAATCTACAAACACACTCTCTAACTGTAGCGACCAAAACAGGTGTATGTTTGGCCAACTCACTGAATCTGGCTGCATACACTGATACTGACATAGTGTCTTGGCGCAGCAGCTCCAACTTCACGTGCCATGCATCTCGACGGGACTGAGGTACAAACTCTCTCAAGAACATCTGTGAAAACTGAACCCATGTGAGTGAAGCTGACTCGGCTGGGCTACCCAACTCATATGCTCGCCACCACAGATAAGTTTGCCCTTGAGCTAAAACGTAACAAAAGCAACCCCGCTCGTCTTCACAATACCCATAGTGCGAAGAATGCAGTGACACTCCTCTAGGAAACCTTAGGCATCATCTGTCGCCAAACCACTATAGGTAGGAGGATGGTAATTCTTGTACCTCTCAAGTCTAAGATGTTGTTCTTCAAATGATGTTTCCCCAACCACATGCTGAATTGGAACCACAAGCTGGGTCGCCATGACACTTGGAACCTGACCAACATGGACTCGCTGCTCTAGAGTGTGGGCAACGGGAGTTTGAGCTCCTTTCGGCATGTGAAGTAGATGGTGCACCGGGAATCAATCTCGTCTAAGTCAATGTACCAAACATACTCGGGAACTGCGCTAAGGTTTCTAGAAATCTGAGGGTAACAACAGGCGCCTCCAATACCTTCCCCCCAACTAGAACTACTGGCAGCTCCTCAACTTCTGCCCCGGTAGGTTCCATAGCTGTGGTACGTGCTCCTCGTCGGCTTCTTCCTATGCCCCTAGCGACATCTGCTCCGTGGATAACGTCATCAGGAACTGCAGCTCGTGTCCTCACTATCTGTGAGAGAATGTAATGATAAAATTTCAAACTTTGAGATCAATGAACTTGCACGATAGGAATGAAGGAAGTGAAATTGTCCTAGTAGTTCCATAGCCTCTCGAAGATAAGTACAGACATCTCCGTACTGATCCGCAAGACTCTACTAAACTTGCTTATGACTCGCAGCAACTATGAACCTAGAGCTCTGATACCAACTTTTCACAACCCAATTCCCCCCCCTCCCCGGGTATCGTGATGGAACCTAGTCTTAAGGACTAGGTAATCCTAACATTTACGGAATAGCAAAATAATAAAATAACATCTAATAATTTCTTAAATGAAACTCTCTATATAGTTTATAATTTCCCAAAACCGGTAGTACAATTCATAAGCTCTATAGAGTGTTTGCTAGAAAACTTCTAAATACAGCTGTCCAGAAATAAGGATAAACAGTGCAAAATGAAAACTAGAAGGTGACTCTGAAACCTGCGAATGCAGCATCAGCTTTACCTTGAGTCTCCACAGCAACGGCCCGCACAGCTACTAACGAACAAAATACCTGGATCTGCACAAAATGTGCAGAAGTGCAGTATAAGCACACCACAGTGGTGCCCAGTAAGTATCAAGACTAACCTCGGTGGAGTAATGACGAGGAAAGTCAAGACACCCACTGGTCTAATAAACTGAATAAGTATAAATAGGAACAGCAAAATATGATATCTACATAAAGACTACGCAATATGGCGAACAATATAGTAAACAAGTATCAACGGAATACAATAAAAATGACGCAGAAGAGTGAATGGAACACAACCTAAATCCAGAATCACTTATACAACAAGGACAAGTAATAACTCCGCAATTGTTGCCGCTTTTACATAAGGTTTTAGTCAACTCCACGAGGTACCGAACCTTGGACAAATCACAACTCACGGGTCTCAATACCTGAACCTTAACAATTGGCATCATGTGTCCTCATAACACCTCATAACTGCACTGACGACTCACGTGCCTATAGAGCCATTCTCACATAGAAGGTAAGTACAACAAGGGTATCTATACAACGATATTCAGAAAATCTCTTAGCCAATAAGAATGCTTAACTGCGTGTATGCTTGTGCAAGTATCCTAACATAGTTTCAAACCAACTAGTAAGCATAAAAAAAAAAGGAAAGGACATCACGTAGAACGTTTCCTCACAACTTTCACAAGATAAAGTTCACACATGTAAGTATACCACTTCATAAGTATCAACATCAAGAATTCCCTCAGGCCAACACAAGTCATCACAAATCAATCCCTAACACATGCCACCTTGTCTCGCCACGTGTGCAACAGTAAAGTAAATGCCCGCCTGGTCTCACCACACATGCACAATAAGGTACCTACCTTGTCTCGTCACATGCGCAACCCCCCCCCCTACACACACGCATATATATATATATATATATATATATATATATATATATATCCCGCCTTGTCATGCGCATGTTCAAATCAATAGTAACCACAGCACGGCAGAAACCTCGTGCATCACCACAACAAGTACATTAGGAATAATGACAATAATACAAAGTACGGCAAGTAAATCAACTCAAGAACTTTAAATCACAAAGAAAAGATAGAACTAGTTCACAAAGAGCAACCACAATAAAGATTGCTAGGCATAAAGAGAACAACTAAACAAGGGAAAACTAATATGTAGCAACGATCCCACAATATACAACTCAACAACAAGGAAGCTAATACGAGTCAAATAATTCCAAATAAAGACTAGTCAACTAAGATATAGGATATCTAAACTTCTTTTAAGGTTGAACAATTACGAAGGATATTCAACAATTCAATTAAAGATAAGCGGCGGAAAGATAATCATAACCTCAATTAAGGCTAACCAATTATAGGATGAGTTAATAATAATTTCAAATAAAGATAAGCAGTAATGAAAAAATAGCATGACAACAGAAGAAGTAAAATCTTCAGTTAAGTCAAATAAGAGTCAAATAGGAAATAAGAGTGAATCCTAAGGCAATTAATTCTAATTAAAGCATGTAGAGGTGAAACTAGTAAATAGGAACTCAATCATATCAAGAAAACTTCATACTCATTGAATATAAGGATCTAAGAACCCTAAAGGGCCAACTTTCCACAAATAAATCCGAGAACGCACTTGTCACCTCACGTACACGGACTACAATAAGAATAGAAGACTCAAATCCTAAGGGAAAATTGCCCACGCAAGATTAGGCAAGATACTTACCTCAAAGAAGACAAATCGATACTCTAAAATGAACTTCTCGGGTGAAAAGACCTCTGGATGGCTCAAATCTAACCAAAACAACTTCAAAGCACAAATAAAACTTATAAAAAACTACTCCGGATCATAAAGTCTCAATCTTTACAAAAATCTAGAAATCGATCCCAAAAGTCGACCCTTGGTCCCGCATCTCGGAACCCGACAAATTTAACAAAACCCGAACACCCATTCTGATACGAGTCCAACCATACTAAAATTATCAAATTTCAATACCATTTCGTCCCTCAAATCATGAGTTCTCATTTTGAAAATTTTCTTCAAAAGCCACCATTTTCCTCAACTCAAAAGACAATTTAAATGATAAAAATGAAGATAAAATCATGGGATATATTAAATTATAGGTGAAGAACACTTACCCAATCGAATTGCTGAGAAAAACATTGAAAGAATCGCTCAAAACCGAGCTCTACAATTCAAATATGATAAAAATAGCCTAACCCTCGATTTGAAGATCTTATATTCTGCCCAGGTGTTTATGCATCGCGATCGCGGAAAAACCCATGCGATCGCGAAGAAGGAAAAGAAGGTTGCCAGAACAACCCTACACAGACACGAAAGAAGAGATGCGAACGCGGATAAAAGTAAGCTAGACTTACGCGATCGTGTGCTCAAAGACGCGAACGTGAAGAACAGAGTGAGGAAACAAGGCTACCAATATGCGAACGCAGAAGATTAAACGCGAACGCGGTGCAGAAGATTTCACAAGTTCGCGATCACGAGTCCTACTATGTGAACGCGATGAAGAAAAATAGGGCAGATCCACAGAACACTACGCGATCGTGACTGGCACTACGTGATCGTGAAAGAGAACATTAGACACCAGAAACCAGCAATCCAAAAATAGAATAAATTGGCCAAGAGCCCATCTGAAACACCCCTGGGGACCCCGGGACCCCATCTAAACACACAAACAAGTTCTATAGCTGAACACGGACTCGCTCGGGGCCTCAAATCATGTCAAACAACATCAAAAATGTAAATTGCGCCATGAATCAAGCGTATGAACTTTTAAATCATCCAACTTCTAAACTCGCGCCAAAACTTATAAAACCAACCCGAAATGACGTCAAATTTTGTAGGCAAGTACCAAATAATATAATTGAGATGTTCCAACTCTCGGAATTGCATTCCGACCCCGATATCACAAAAGTCAATTATGGATCAACAACTCCATTTTACCAAACTTCTACTTTCGCCGAAATGCTTCAAATCACCCTACGGACCTCCAAAACTAAATCCGGACGCACGCCAAAGTCCAAAATCACCATACAAAGCTGCTCAAGATCAAATGCCGCCAAACGGAACTTAAATTCTCAAAACGAGTATCCGGGTCATTACAGTCATAATACAAGATATGAAGCTACTCGAGACCTTAAGCCACCGAACAAGACACTAAATCTCAAAATGACCGGTCAAGTCGTTACATTCTCCCCCTCTTAAACAAACGTTCATCCTCAAACGTGCCAAAATTGGTCTGTAGCCATGAAATCATTGAATGAAATCCTCATAAATATACTCGCGGGTGATCCCATGTCACCCCAATCCACATAAGCCCGACAACACCCTCTCAACTGAAGATTATTCCTTCCACCCGCACCGATAAGCCTTAGAACCAATGTTTTCACCATGCAATCATTTCCCAAAGACCCGATTCCCGCATAAACACATTGTATCAACCTCAATCAGCTGCCACAGCTCATGAATACACCCACAAGGTATAACAACAGGATGTAACACATCACACATATGCCCATAACAACAACTCTAACCATGATAGCTACCCATAACCAAATCCAACACCGGTAAATAATCTCATAACAACTAGAACCCTGTTCCAAACCTTCACAACACTGACAACGATGCAAGAAACATGAAGATCCCATAACCATTTACCCAAATCAACAAGTCACACCTAATGCCACCTGGGCACATACCTCGCAAGCTAAAGCCAATTGAGCACCATGAGAATATGACTGAATATTGAAAGAGAAACACATGAGACAGCTATCCAATAAGTCTGACATGCACAACTCCTTATCGGTACCATACTAAAAATCCATTCCACAAGGGAGAATAAAAACATATGAACTAATCACAGGTACCTCATCCTAATATAAATCCACTACGACATATAGCTCAGTTCAAACATATCAAACCACATGAAAATGTGAGGATCCCATCCTCAGCTCTGAATCACAAGTAGAATACACATCACACCAATTGAAACCTTCTACTAACTCAATCCTTCAAAATAAAATCACAATACGTAACAGACTCCCCATACCAGTAGAGCACCTAAATCACAAATCAAAATCAAACCATCCAGATATCACATTCAAAACCTACCGTAACGAGTAACAGAAAGTTCATTATAGTCTTATAGCTCTCAATAGTGAACAAACCAAGACGATATACGCGGGCTGCCACTATAGAATCTCCCAAAAGGGGTAAACACATAAGTAGAGTACAAGAATCACGAAACTAACCCATATATGAAGCAATATAGGAGGACTCACCCTGATAAGCAGAACCAAATCAAAAGCTGCACTGATGGAATTCCTTCAGAGAGTGCGGATCGCACAAATGTTGTGCGGCCGCAGAAGACTAGGTTCAGAGAACATGCATTTTAGGGCTTGAAGATGCACAAACCGCACTATTATTGTGCGGCCGCAGGATGCCAAAGTACGGCTGCACTCATAATTATGTGGTCCGCAGGAAGAAGTCCAGCTCAGGTCCAAGTTCAAGTGTGCGGTCGCACTCAGAAATGTGCGGTCCAGACAAATAGATAAAGTGCGGTCACATCCCAGTTTTATGCGACCGCAGAAAGCCAACTTGGCCAGTCAGTTTCAATATGTGGACCGCACATAGAATTGTGCAGCCGCATAACCTCCGTAGAGGCAATTTTGTCAGATATTTTTAGCTAGGTATAAAAAGATCTTTTGGCCATTTTTAGGTTATGTTTTGTAAGTTTGGAGCACCTGGACATTTTAGAGTCATTTTTATTTACTGTATTGGGTAACTTTGTAATAGTTTAGCTTTTAAACATTATATTTTCTTTCCTTAATAAATTATTATACATTTTATCTTAGTTTCTTCTTTAATTTCTTCATTTTCCATGAGTAGCTAAACCCTTAGCTAGGGTTGTGACCCAACCCTAGTATGGTAATTAATGGATAATTGATTGAGGGCTTATATATGATTGGGTTTATGATAATTAGCCTAGTTCTTGCTTGAATTTGAGAATTACTGATTGCAAACATTGATTCATAACTAAGTGGCTTAGTCTCTACTTGAGAAAGAGAGATTAAGTTTAGGAAACCTTGGCTAACTAGGAATTGGGGTGAACTCAAGAAATTGATAGCCCAAATTAAAGGGTTGAACCTAGACATAAGTAAGACCAGACTAGAGCATTTATCACTTGTTTCATGAAATACCCATTTGGACTTGAGAAAACCAAATTGGACAAAAACACTCAAACTACTGAGAGGTATAGAATGAGTAATTATGTGTGATTGCTATATTGTATCCTGATCAACCAAACTTGACCTAAAGCTCTAAATCCATTAGGTAACCAATTAGGCGGAAGTCACAACCCTAGATCTTTTATAATTTGAAAAACAACCAAAACCAAAAACATTGTCTCTTAGCTTTACAGTTGCAATCAATAGTGTAAAAGTAGAAGTAGAAACAACAAAAGAATATGTGGAAGTGTAATCTAGGGCACATCAGACATTCACACTAGGTATATACCTAATCCCAAATCTTGCTCCATGTGGATTCGACCCCGACTCGTGTTGGGTTTTTATTATTGCTTTGATCGCCTCACAACCTAAATTAGTGGTGTGAGGTTGGCGTGACATATATTTTTGGCGTCATTGCCAAGGAGCCAAACGGATTTAGATATATATCTAGGTTTGTGTGCGATTTGTCTCATTTTCCTTTCGAGTTACTAATTTTTTTTTTTGAATTGATTATAGGTATAAAAATGGCTCTCAGCCTCATCCCGAACTTCAAGAAAATAGGCAAGGCTGACCGCCTCATGGAAATATTCCCAACCCTCCCTCACCTCCCCCGAGAGTGCTTGTACACAGGGTGTTGGCGAACGAAGGTTATTCCAGTGCCATACCCCCTCCCCCGCATTAGGGCGGGCAACTTCCAAATCACCAATGTGATGCTTACACTCCTTGAGCAACAAGGATTCTTCACCGGGCTCCGAGTCAAAATGCTTACAAGCATGTCAAAGGGTTTGTGGATACCTGTTGGGGTAGCAAAAAAACCAATGTTTTCGAGGATGCGCTGCGGTTGAGGGCATTTCCCTTTTCTATATCGGGAAAGGCATTGGACTGGTTAAAGAGATTTCCCAATCATTCCATCCATACATGGGATGAGTTGGCAGAAAAATTCATTGCCAAGTTCTTCTCTCCGGGGCATATGGCTACACTGCGGGATGAGATTGCGTTCAAGAAAGAACCTAATGAGCCATTGCACGAGATTTGGGAAAGATATCGTACCATGGTTAAAGAGTGCCCGAATAATTATATGACTGAGTCCATGATCCAGCAAACCTTCTACAGGGGGGTCAACACAACAAATCAATGTGTGGTAAATCAACTCGCCGGTCTTAACTTCATGACCACACCATATGAAAAAGCATGTGAAATCTTGGATGAAATGGCGGATACCTCATCGGCATAGAAAAGTAGAGCTAATGTTCCTCAAGGTGACCCAAATGTCATTCACCTACATAGGGAACTACATGATCATGGGAAAGAAGTTTCCGAGTTGACAACCACAATGAATCAATTGGCCAAAGCTCAACTTCAACAAGTTTAAGGGATGAAGCAAGTGAATGCGATGGAAGGAGTGAATATGATAATGAACAAGATACGGCAAAAAGGTCAACAAGTGAAAATTGTCAGGAACAATTTGTGAAAGATGATAGTGGGTATGGCCAAGGTGATTCGTATAATGAGTAAGAAGAAGAATTGAAATATGTCAAAAATTATCAAGACAATTGGAGTGGTGGTAACAATAATCAGTGTAGTTGGGGGAATAACATTAATCAAGGCAACTGGAATAATCAAGGTAACCAAGGCAATTGCGGAGGCAATAACCAAAGCAATTGGGGTAACAATAATCAAGGTTACTTTGGAGGCAACCACCAATGGGGTTGGAATAATAACACTCAAGGGAATCGGGGGTCGGGATTACAAAGGCCTTCGATGTATCAACAGCTAAGCAACCCGCCTCCTTATCCATCCCAGGGTTCTAGCTCGTCCAATAATGAGATGGGGTGGATTGAAAATATGTTCAAACAAATGATGGACAAAAATGTTGACTCTTATGCTCAATTAGCCTCCCACAACACTTCAATCCGAAATTTGGAGGTTCAACCTGGAAAAATCTCGCAAACTTTAAACACTCGTCCTAAGGGGGAAATACCTAATGATATGGTGGTGAACCCTAAAGGTGGGAACAATACGAGACATGCAATGGACGTAACCACACGGAGTGGAAAAGGTGGAGAGGCAACTACCTCAAACAAAAGAAGAGTTGTGGATGATGATGTGGTGATTCAAGAAGATGAAATTCCAAGCAATGTGGTTTAAGCTAATGAAGAAGTGAGAATTGATATTGATGAGAATGTTGGGGATACACAAGAAGAAGTGAACCCGTCTAGGGAGCACGTGATTGACATACCAGAACCGGTAGTGCCAAAGACCAAGGCACCAATGCCAAGGCCTCCTCCTCCATACCCTCAAAGGCTCGCAAAGCAAAATAGTGAGAACCAATTCAAGAAGTTTATTGACATGATGAAGAGTTTATCCATTAATGTGTCGTTGGTTGAAATGTTGGAACAAATATCTGGTTATGCAAAGTTCATGAATGATTTGGTGAAAAAGAAAAGATCAATGAATTGTGAGACTATCAATATGACACATCAAATGAGTGCTATTGTGCACTCAATGGATCCGAAATTGGAAGATCCCGATGCTTTCACAGTCCCTTACACAATTGGGAGCGTCGACTTTTTCAAAGCTCTATGTGATTTAGGGGAAAGTATCAACTTCATGCCCTACTCTGTATTCAAAACTTTGGGAATTGGGAAACCAAGACCCACATCTATGAGGTTGCAAATGGCGGATCAGACTATGAAGAGACCATTGGGTATTATTGATGATATGTTAGTTCGTGTTGACAAGTTCATCCTTCCGGCGGACTTTGTAATTCTTGACTGTGAGGTTGACTATGAGGTGCCTATTATCTTGGGTAGACCTTTCCTTGCTACAGGGAAGGTTGTATTTGATGTGGAATTCGGTGAGCTCACCTTACAGGTGGGTGATGAAAATGTGGTTTTCCATGTGTGCAAATCGATGAGGCAACCAAATAGCAATGATGTTTGTTCGTTTGTGGACTTAGTGACCAAAGTGATTGTGGATGATGCTAGTGCTGTGATGAATGTTGATGATACCTTGGAAGCTATGTTGCTTAATCATGATGATGATGAGAATGAAGGCTTTGTGGAATATTTAAATTCACTACAAGGAATGGGGTCTTATACTTATAAACCCCGAAAATTGTCCTCAGATCTTTAGAACCGGAAAAACTCCTCCAACAAAGCCCTCAATCAAGGAGCCTCCCACTTTGGAGTTAAAGCCTTTGCCTTCACATCTCAGGTATGAGTTTCTTGTCCCATGTTCTACTTTACCTGTTATTCTTTCCTCTTTATTGACTAACATGCAGGTAGACTCTACTTTGACGGTGCTACAAAAGAGGAAGAAAGCTATAGGATGGACATCGATATTCAGGGTATAAGCTCCGTCTTTTTCATGCACAAAATTCCAAACCCTCTGTTGAATATCAAAGAAGATTAAATGAAGCAATGCAAGAGGTGGTGAAGAAGGAGATCATAAAATGGTTGGATGTCGGGGTTGTTTACCCCATTTCCAATAGCTCGCCGACCTCTCCGGTGCAATGTGTCCCAAAGAAAGGGGGCATGACTGTGTTAACAATGATAAGAAGGAGTTGATCCCTACAAGAACGGAGACTGGGTGTAGAGTGTGCATGGATTATAGGAAGCTCAACAAAGTCACTCAGAAAGATCATTTGCTTGATAGGTTGGACAGACGTGCTTTCTATTGTTTCCTTGATGGATACTCAGGCTACAATCAAATTCTTGTTGCTCCTGAGGACCAAGAGAAGACTACTTTCACTTGCCTCTATGGTACTTTCACATTCTCGCGGATGCCATTTGGGTTATGCAATGCACCGGCGACTTTTCAATGGTGTATGATGGCCATCTTCACCGACATGGTGGAGGATTATCTTGAGGTCTTCATGGATGATTTTTCCATGGTGGGGAATTCTTCTGATGGGTGCTTGGATAATTTATACAAGGTATTGGCAAGATGTGAAGAAACAAACTTGGTCTTGAATTGAGAGAAGTTTCACTTCATAGTCGAGGAAGGCATAGTCCTCAACCAAAGAATTTCAAAGCATGGTATTGAGGTCGACAAGGCCAAAATTGAGGTGATCTCCAAACTCCCTCCCCTACATCCTTAAAGGGAGTGAGGATCTTTTCGGGTCATGCGGGATTCTATTGCCGATTCATCAAGGACTTTTCTAAGGTGGTAAACCCCTTGTGCGAACTTTTGGAGAAGGATGCCAAGTTCCATTGCAATGAATATTGTATGAAGGCATTCGAATTTCTCAAGTTCAAGTTGACTACTACTCCTATTATCACCGCACCGAATTGGAGCTTACCTTTTGAGCTCGTCTGTGATGCAACTGATTCGGTGGTTGGAGCTGTATTGGGGAAACGTATCAACAAATTCTTCCATCCGGTCTACTATGCTAGTAAGACCATGAATGATGCCCAAGTCAACTACATAGTGACCGAAAAAGAGCTCCTTGCTATTGTCTTTGCTATGGAGAAGTTCCGCCCGTACTTGATGGGTACAAAGGTGATTGTTCACACCGACCATACGACGCTTCGATATTTGATGAGCAAGAAAGATTTAAAGCAAGACTAATCTGGTGGGTGATTCTTTTGCAAGAGTTCGATCTAGAGTTTCAAGACCGCAAGGGTAGTGAAAACCAAGTGGCGGACCACTTGTCTTGTTTGGAGGAGGAGGGGAGGCCACATGATGGCCTTAAGATAAACGATTAATTTCTCGACGAGCAACTCCTAGCCATCTCTCTGATCGGGATGCCATGGTTCGCCGAGTTAGCCAATTATCTTATGAGTGGAATTGTACCAAATGAGTTCTAACCAAAAGAAGAAGCTCAAACGCGATTGCCTTGACTATTATTGGGATGGCCTTATCTCTTCCGAATTTGTACCGATGGTGTGATTCGATGATGTGTACCGGAGGAATAACAAATAGATATTATTGAGGCTTGCCACTCTTCTCCATATGGTGTTCATCATGGTGGAGCTAGAACAGCTACAGAAGTGTTGAGTTGTGGATTCTGTTTGCCTACTCTCTACAAGGACGCTAGCGATCTCGTCAAGCGTTGTGATGAATATCAAAAGGCTG
Source organism: Nicotiana paniculata (assembly GCA_005239505.1). Taxonomy (NCBI): domain Eukaryota; kingdom Viridiplantae; phylum Streptophyta; class Magnoliopsida; order Solanales; family Solanaceae; genus Nicotiana; species Nicotiana paniculata. The sequence continues at coordinate 10,748 of ML339883.1, read as the reverse complement.
GTGGGATTTCTAAGAAAAATGAGATGCCCCTCACCGCCATCTTGGAGATTGAAATTTTTGATGTGTGGGGTATTGATTTCATGGGTCCGTTCGTGAGATCTTGTGTGAACACTTATATATTGGTAGTTGTGGATTATGTGTCAAAGTGGGTTGAAGTCGTGGCTTTGCCCAACAATGAAGCTCGAAGTGTGGTGGCATTTTTGAAAAAGAACATATTCAAAGATTTGGTACTCCAAGGGACATTATTAGTGATGGGGGATCGCGCTTTTGCAACAAAGCTTTTGATACTTTACTCATAAAGTATGGTGTAACTCACAAAGTGTCGACCCCCTATCACCCTCAAGCAAGTGGACAAGTTGAAGTCACCAACCAGGAGATCAAAAGTATTTTGTCAAAGACCGTGAATGCCAACCGGACGGATTGGTCGAAGAAACTTGATAATGCTCTTTGGGCTTATAGGACAGCTTACAAAACACCAATTGGTATGTCTCCGTATTGGTTAGTGTTCGGGAAAGCTTGTCACCTACCGGTGGAACTTGAGTACAATGCTATGTGGCATTGAAGAAGCTTAATCTTGAATGGGATTTCACCGCCAACTTAAGGATGACACAATTGAATGAGCTTGATGAATTCCGGTTCCATGCATATTCAAGTTCTTCCTTATACAAGGACAAGATGAAGTATTCCATGACAAATACATCCGGAATAAGGAGTTCAAAGAAGGTGATCTTGTGCTATTGCTTAAATCTCGGTTGCGGATGTTTCCGGGAAAGTTGAAGTCCAAGTGGAGTGGTCCATTTGAAGTTGTGCATGTGACACCCTTTGGTGCATTAGACTTAAAGAACAAGAATGATGAAGTGTTTAGAGCCAATGGTCACCGGGTGAAACATTATCTTAGCAAGGTTGATGATGGTCACATTGTGACGTCGATCCATTTCAAGTGATTGATGGTAACCTGCATCATGTAGCAATGTTAAATCAGGTGCTTCTTGGAAGGCAACCCATGTTTCTTTTCATTTTTCATTTTCTTCCTTTTTAGATAGGTTTTGCGATGGGCTAACTGGTTTTGAAGTGAATTGCAGGAATGAGTGTGCATTGTAGGGACTGTAATTGAAAAAATTGGCCAAGTGTTGAAATTATGCGGACTGCACAAAAATGATTGCAACTACAAAGAAGGCTAAGAATTTTGCGTCCGCACAACTGGAGACCCAAAAACATCAACTCTTTGAATTTTGGATTTGTAGGGAATTGGCCAAAATGCGGCCGCACACAAAATTGTGCGGAATGCACAAATTTATGCGGCCGCAACCGATCTTGTGCAGCCCGGAGAAGCTCAGTCCATGTGCAGGTAAAGAGTGCGGACCACACTCAAAATTGTGCGACCGTACTCAAGAAACTTTTTGACCGACTCGGTCAAAGTATAAATAGGGCTTCTCACCACTTTTTATACTTTACGCTCTCTGAATTCCCAAGCTTTAAGAAAACATTGTGCATCACAAAATAGTTCACACATCACACTCAGTTTATCAAATTAGTTTCTTACACGCATCACTTATTACTGGTATGTTCAATCCATGTTAGATTTTTGTTCATTTTTCTTAATTTTTGTTTTTGTTTTCTTTGATTAGTTTAGTTAATTTTAAGCCTAAAATGTCAAATGTGCTTAAAAATCATGTGGGTGGCTTCATATATGTTCATTAGGGACTGGGTAGACCATTAATCATGTCAATTTATGCACACCATGTCCAAATAATGAAAAATTGCATGAACCCTAACTTTACTACCGTAAATGTTCAAATTGTGCGGTCGCACACATTTTTGTGCGGTCTGCAGACCACTTGATTAGGGAAAATTTTGTTCTTGAAAAGTGCGGACCACACTCAGAATTATGCGGTCCGCAGAAAAATTGGGTGGCTGCATAAAAATGTGTTCGACCGCACTTTTGAACATCAGAGAATTAGAAACTCAGGACTGGACTTTTGCGGCCGCACTCAAAATTGGGTGGTCCGCACTTGATGAAGTGAGGCCGCACTCACAATTATGCGGTCCACACTTCAGTGTGTGAGACCGCACTTCAAAAATGTGTGATTCGCACTAGATAGTCTGTGGCGGCACTCAAAATTGTGTGGTCCGCACTGTCTCCTTTAATGACTGTTGTGCTGCAATTGTTCTGCAAATGTTATGAATTATTTTGAACTCAAATGACCTATGTACCTTGTATTGCAGAAAATGGTTAGGTCACGTGGTAGAGGTGATACATCAAAAGGGAGAGGTGAATCCTCCCAAGGCAGAGGAAAAGGCACTCACCCTCTAGGAGTGTAATCAAAGCCTATTGCTAAAAAGCTGACCACCAGGAGAGGAAGGGCCACAGAGCCCTCAGAATCCAATTCCTATGCCCCATCAAGGGAAGCCTCCGAGGGTCATTCAATGGAGGTCCAGTCTGAGGCCCAGTCCCAACCATCCCAACCCACTAGGCGTTATCATTTGCGCAATGAACCTACATCTTGTTCTTTTGAGGGTTCTGATGCGGGAAACCAGAGTTCTAAGCCACCCTCTACACCTACTCTTCCAGCACTAGTGGATATTGATAATGATGTCCCGGATGATGGTAGAGGGGGGGGGGGACACTCAAGAGGGTGGCCTTGAGAGCTCAAAGAAGAAAGAATATGGGAGGATTGATTCGTCAGCTTGACAAATTTCAACAGATTTCGGGAATTGTGTCCCCTTAGGTCGCTCACACTTGAGAGACAATTCTTAATATAGGATTTTGATATTCATAATCCAAATTTCCTTAGACAAATTCGGGAGCGCAAGGGGTGGAAGTGGTTCACCCACGGTGTCATCGATGCCAATGAGAACTTGGTCAGGGAGTTCTATGCCAATTTGACTCATATCAAGAAGGGGAAAAAGTGACAAAGGTGAGAAATATGAAAGTCCTCCTCGACGTCTGCTCTTTGAACACTTACGTGGGATTCGAAAAAGTAGAGGCAGTCCAGTACCTAGAGAAGTTGGCTCTGAGTGAAGCAGCTCGCCCTTGGCTAGCTGAGATTTTGGCTACTCAAGGACCACCACTATGGATTACAACTGGATTTCCTATCATCTGGGCCACTGTCAACTTTGAATCTAAAGGGTGGCAAACCTTTGTGTGTAGCCGGATTGATCCGAGTCTGAATGTGAACAACCTCCCACTTCCCCGAGCAGTTCTGGTAGCTTCTATTATAGCGGGTACCCGATCAATATGGGTGCCATCATGTCTACCAACATCACATTGGCGGTCCGAAAAAGTGAAAACTCTTACCCCTATCAAAACACACTCACAGAGTATTTCAATGACGCCAAGGTGGAGCCAAGGCCATATGACACAAAAGTAAAGGCTAAGAAGCCTTTCTCATGGTACCACTTGCAGGGTACAAACATTCCAAAGTTGAAGGGTAAGGTCACTACCACCGTTGGTCAGTCTGACGAGCCATCGGTGGTGGGTTCAGAGGTTGCTACTGAGCCATCTACAGCTCCCATGCTTCCCACAGCAGTCGGGCCATCCACTGAGACAGCTGCCATGCCACCACCTTCATCCTCCAAACCATCAGATGCAGTACCAGTGCCAGCCTCATCCACTTATCCTCTCACTGTGTTGCGAGTCTCCCAGACTTCGGCGAGCCTCAACAACTGGATGCAGACAACCACTTCTAAGTTGTCTGACATATCCAGTATTGTTGCAACGCAGCCCTCTACTCCAGCAGTGCCACAGGTCCCTGCGTCAATGGAGGAAACATTAAAGAAGATTCTGGACAACCAGAAGACTATCATGGACACATTGGTAGCTCACGGGGGTGCTATTGAGGAGTTGACCAAGCAGGTGAAGAAGAAGAGTAAATCCCAGGCTTCAAAGAAAGCATTGGAGAGTTTGAGGAAGAAGGTGACGAAGTTAGCAGCAGCAGGTGATTTGCCTTTTGACCTACTGATGGAGACAAACTCATCAGTACCAGCTGACCCAGCAACACCATCAGCAGAGGCATCAGCTGGCCAGTCTAACGAGCGAAATCTCACTGCCCCCACTGTTGAGGAGATGCTGCAGATGCTTACCAACCCTGTTGTCCCTCAGCCCGGTGATGATGAGATACAGTTAGAGGAGACCGAGGGTGGTGATGTTGCCACTCACCCCGAGACCACATAGGGAGTTTTCTTTACTCTCTACCCTTTTTTGTTTTTATTTCACTAAGCATTGAGGACAATGCTTATTCTTATTCTGGGGGTGGTCCATTTTTGTTCATTTTGGATGACTGTATGATATTTTGATGACATTTGATTACTTTTGAGCCTGTAATAACTTTAATACTCTATTTCTTTTACTTTTATTTTGATTTTATCCCTCAGTATGTATATATTCATCCCTATTGTATATATTATGTTTCCCTCGTTTTGTATATTCATTTACCTTACTTTCAGTAGTTTATTTCATAGCTTCTTCATTTTGTTTTCTCAATAGTATAACTTCTTAATTACTTTATTATCTTCTTTTTTATTTGTTAGATTCTTTTTATGTTTTGGTGAACAATAAGCCTTTGATTTTCTTAATTCTCGGTTCTTTCCAAAGGTGGGTATTGTGTGAACCGGGTGGCTCTTCCCAACGATTGATGGCGTGACAACCTTCTTAAGGGATCAAGTCAATTTTTGGTGTTTAGGTAGAAACGAGTAGCATTAATTAATGAATAAATAAGGGTCGAGCATGCTTCATTTTTTACCAACATACTTAACTATGCACTTATGGTTAAAAATAAGTTTTTTGTAAAGATATAGCTCTAGTTAGTGGCCTTGTGACTCTTGTGTTTACTTAGGCAACCATCAGGTGGTTTAGTTGAACCATTAGCGATTTTTCAATCTTGAATGTGGTTGTTGTGGGCCCTCCACTATATTTTATTTGACAATACGGTTGTGTGTGAGGTGAGGTATTTAGTTACAAGTCCAAGTACCCGCACGAATGGTCTAGTACTTGCCCCGAATGTGTTTCTAGGCAAAATTTTGAGTTAGCTTGGATTCTCCTTGGCCCATTTTGAAACCTTCATTAGACCACCAATGATATCATCCTTAGTCAACTCTTTTGAGCCTTAAGCCTCTTTTATTCGATAACCACGTTACAAGTCTTTACCCGTTTTGTAGTGACCCTCTCTTGGCACCTAAACTTTCTGTAGCACTCATGTAATTCAAATGGAAAAAACATAAGTTTGGGGGAGAAACGAGGAGTTTGAAGATGGATTCAAGGCACACAAAGAGAAAATAAATGAAGAAGAGGAAAAGAAAAAGAAAGGAAGAACAAAAGAAAAAACACAAAAAGAAAGTGAATAATGTGAAAGGGTTGAAAAGATGCAAAAGAAAGCAAAAGTGCAAAGCACGGAGAAAGAAAAGAAGGAAGGTAGGAATAGCATGATTAAGAAAGAGTGATGTCAAGTCTCTCTAATCCCCCCTAAGGGAAAATAAAATGACTCAAAGAGTCGGAAAAGTAAGAGCCAAAAAGAGAATATGAAGTGCTAAAGGAAAGATGAAAAAATTCCATTGCGATATGTCCCTCCTTAGTCCAAATGCCTTCATTACATGTGAAAAATCTCTACGTGATTTCAAGCTGAGCAAGATTACATTAGTGGTGATCTACATGAGGAGCAAGCATACGGTACTTAGAGTCGGGCTTGTGACATTCTTTTAAGAGTGATGGGCGAATCTTTCTCGAGTCATTGAATTGAGTTCTTCATTCGTGAGTGAGATGAGCTTCCGGAGAGTATAGGAGGAGAAGTTTAGGATCCATAGTGACTTGCATGAAAGTGCAAGCTTCCTTGATGAACAAAGTCAACCCTTGATGCTCAAGAGTCACATTAGAGCCATGTGTGCTTTAACATTCAAATCATAGGCTTGTTAATGATTCATGAGTGTGTGGGTAATTATTGGTCCCAGTTGATTTATGATTGACTCAACTTAGGCCAGCTGAAATAGCTTTTTTTCTAGTGGAGGTGGGAATTGCCTTAATTACTTGGGGACAAGAAAAAACTTAAGTTTGGGGGAGTTGATAAGTAGGGATTTTGACTGCCTTTTTACTCTCTTTTACTTGCGTTTTAGCGCAAAAATGCTTAAAGGCACTCTCGAGAACTAATAAAATGTGCTTTCTTGCAGGAATATTGGGAGACGAGCCAAAGAAATAAAAATCAACTAAACAAGGAGTAAAATTGGACAAGGACCAAAATAAGGCAAAAAGGGGCAATAGTGCGGACCACACAATATTGTGTGCGACTACAAACTCTGAAGATGCACTGATGGAATTCCTTCACAGAGTGCGGACCGCACAATTGTTGCATGGTCGTAGAAGACTAGGTTCATAGAACATTCATTTTGGAGATTGCAGATGTGCGGACCGCACTATTATTGTGCGGCCGTAGGATGCCAAAGTACGGCCGCACTCATAATTGTGCGGTCTGCAGGAAGAAGTCTAGCTCCAGCCAAAGTTCAATTGTGCGGCTGCACCTAGAAATGTGCGGTCCGCACAATTAGATGAAGTGCGGACGCATCCCAATTTTATGAGACCGCAGAAAGCCAACTTGACCAATCAATTCAATGTGCGAACTGTGCGGCCACACAACCTCTACAGGGGCAATTTTGTTAGATATTTTTAGCTGGGTAAAAATACATCTTTTTGTCATTTTTAGGTTAAGTTTTGTAAGTTTGGAGCACCTGAACATTTTAGAGCCATTTTTATTTACTGTATCTGGTAACATTGTACTAGTTTAGCTTATAAACATTAGATTTTCTTTCCTTAATCAATTATTATGCATTTTATCTTAGTTTCTTCTTTAATTTCTTCATTTTCCATGAGTAGCTAAACCCTTAGCTAGGGTTGTGACCCAACCCTAGTATGGGTACTTAATGGTTTTTTGATTTAGGGCTTATCTATGATTGGATTTATGTTAATTAGCCTAGTTATTGCTTGAATTTGAGGATTGATGGTGGCAAACATTGATTCATGCCTAAGTGACTTAGTCTCTACTTAAGAAAGAGAGATTAAGTCTAGGAAAACTTGGCTAACTAGGAATTGGGGCGAACTCAAGAGATTGATAGCCCCAATTAAAGGGTCGAACCTAGAGACAGTAAGACCCGACTAGAGCATTTATCACTTGTTTCATGAAATACCCATTTGGACTTGAGAAAGCCAAATCGGGCAAAATCACTCAAACTACCGAGAGGTATAGAGTGAGTAATCATGTGTGATTGCTATATTGTATCCTGATCAACCAAACATGCCCTAAACCTCTAAATCTATTAGGTAACCAACTAGGCGGAAGTCGCAACCTGGATCTTTTATAATTTGAAAAACAACCAAAACCAAAAACATTGTCTCTTAGCTTTACAATTGCAATCAATAGTGTAAAAGTAGAAGTAGAAACAACAAAAGAATATGTGAAAGTATAATCTAGCGAACATCATACATTCACACTAGGTATATACCTAATCCCAAATCTTGCTCCCTGTGGATTCAACCCCGACTCGCGTTGGGTTTTAATTATTGCTTCGACCACCTCATAACCTAAATTAGTGGTGTGAGGTTGGTGTGACATCAGGCAAGATTGCTGGTGCTGAGTCTGTGAAGGATATCTGGAATAACCGATGCAGGAACCCCGTGTTAGTGGTGCACTAGAAGATGACTGCCCCATATGAGTACCCCTGAGGTCCTAACTAGAGCACCACGAGTAGTCTGAAGTGCGGACTCGACTGGCCGACTGCCCGAGCCTCCATCATAATGGGTCAAAGCTGAAGAGTTAGAATCCACTAAATCCTCTAGAACCTAGAGATATCTTGGCCTCCTTATCCTCCCTCTTCTCACCCCACATACGTTCTAACCTCCTGGCAATTTCCACAACCTGCTGAAATGGAGTATCAGTCTCCAACTCCCGCGCCATGCTGAATCTAAGACCATAACTGAGCCCCTCAATAAATCTGCGGACTTGCTCTCTGATTGTAGGAACAAAAGTAGGTGTGTGACGGGATAACTCATTGAACCTGATGGAATACTCCGACACAGTCATGGTGCCCTGATGCAACTGCTCGATCTCTATGTGCCACGTATCTCGGAGGGTCTGGGGAACGAACTCCCTCAAAAACATCTCTGAAAACTGAGTCCAGGTGGGTGGTGTTGCATTGGCTAGCCTACCCTCCTCATAAACCTTCCACCACTTATACGCTTCTCCTGACAGTTGAAATGTATTAAAAGCAACTCCATCAACCTCCACAATACCCATGGTGCGGAGAATACAGTGACACTTCTCTAGAAAAACATGTGCATCCTTGGTAAATGTGCCACTGAAAGTAGGTGAACCATACCTTTTGAACCACTAAAGCCTTTTATGCTCCTCCTTTGATGCCTCTGGCATGACCTTATGCTGAACCAGAATAACAAGTTGTACTGGCACCATACCTGGAGTATGACCAACATGAGCCTGCTGCTCTGGCGTACAGGTGGTGGGAGTTTGAGCTCTTCCTCCAATCTGAGAAGTAGCTGGTGCATAAGAGATCCCGATTGAGCCAATGTATCAAACATTCTCAGGAACTGCGCTAAAGTCTTTTGAAGTCTGAGGGTAACACAACTGCCTCTGTTGCTAGTCCTCCAACTGGAGCTACTAGCGGCTTCTCAACTGCTGATCTGGCAGGTGCTCTAGTTGCGGCACGTGCCTCTCCTTGTGCTCTACCTCGGCCAGACCTCGCAGTTCTAGCAGGGGGCGTGGGTGTCTGCTCAGCTTATCCGGTAGCGCGTGTCCTCACCATCTATGAGAGAATAGAGACACAAAGGCTCAAACTTTGGAATAAAAAAGTTTGCACGACCAGAATGAAAGAAGTGGAATTTTCCTAATTGATCCATAGTTTCTCGAAGATAAGTACAGACATCTTTGTACCAATCTGCAAGACTCCAATAAACCTACTCGTGAATGGTAGAACCTATGAAACTAGGGCTCTGATACCAACTTGTCACGACCCAAATCCAACCACATGCGTCCTGATGGCACCTAGTCTCTAAGACTAGGTAAGCCTATTACTTATAACAATTAAGGCAGTTTAACATTGATAATTAGAATAGAATTTAACATGAAACCGAAATAAAAGTGTATTGAGCGTACACGAAAATAATTATACAACCTCCCAAGACTAAGTAATATAGAGTCAGGAACTCTAGTTGAATACATGGAAAGATCTCAAAAATTGAAATACAATATTGTTCTGATATCAAGATGACAGTAAAATAAAAGGAAAAGACTCCAAGGGAATGCGAAAACAAAGCAACTCTACCTTAAATCCTCGCGACCGATAAGATAACTCTTCCTGAGTCCGACATCACCAATACCTGGATCTGCACAAAAATGTGCAGAAGTGTAGTATGAGTACACCACGGTCGGCACTCTGTAAGTATCAAGCCTAACCTTGGTGGAGTAGTGACTAGTTACAAGTAAAGACACCTACTAGTTAAATAAGTGGCATGCTACGACGTATGCTTGTGCGATTGTAATGTTACAGCCCAAGTCAACAAGTAATATCTAAGACATCGAGCCATTCATTGAAAGAAACACAACAAGTCACGTAAGGTTTATGACATACACAAGGAGAATCACATTACCACATGAATATCATTAGTGCAATGCCCCAGACCATCACACAACATCCCTGACCTTGTCACCCTTATCTCTCTGCTAGCCACCAGTATCACTCTACCCTTACAACATCAATAGACACCTGCATCACTCTAATAGTCACATGTAGAACTCTGATAGCCACCTATACCCATGAGCATAATATCCACCCTTTTCGCTCAGCCCAGACCATAGCACAATAGCCACATGTATCACTCTGATAGCCAACAACAATGAAATTACACCATTTTGCCCCGTATAACAACAACAATGAGATGCCACCCTTATGCTTCACATAGCAACCAATGCACATAACAAGTCACATGTGCTAACATCACAAAAACACGACATATCAACTCATACCACAAGTTCCCATAGTCCACAACCCTTCCAAAAGAACCAACAATATCAATATTTTCACAACAAATAGCACACGGCTCAAACACAATGTGTACATAATCTCAATAACAACAAAATGAATGGGAAAGTAACTCACAATGAAAAAAAACCCTTTAATCACCACTTTAGTTAAAATAGATTAAAAACTTTCAATAACTTCAACTTCAATTAATGTCTTAAGGAAAAAAACTCGATAATAAAGGTATTTTACATGAAATGGCCAACATCAGGTTCTAGTGTATGAAATAGGCTAACAATGAAAGAGATGGCACGACCTAGCAACTACGTCAAAATGCATGAGAATAGCCCGGTAACAAAAGGATATCATGTACAAGAATTTCAATTAAGAATAACTCAATAATAAAGGAAGTCACATAATAATAAAAGAGGTAACAACTTCAATAAAGCATATAAGAGTAAACTTGACAAGTAAAGGATGTGAGATGTAACAACAACTTCAAATAAAGCATGTGCGANATAGGGGGCCGGGTGGGCTGGGTAGGGGGGTTAGAGGGGGTTGGTCCGTTTATAATTTTTCTACCGGTTACCCGGACCGGTCCAACCCGGTCAAAGTGAACAGTGCACTTACCGGTTAAACCGGCCCGGACCGGCCCAGTTTTAATGGCTACATTTTTTAAAAAAAAAAAATATTATTAGACGTATTATGCATTTATGCTTAATGTTTTAGTTTGT